>CABHPP010168677.1:0-11690 GCA_902168425.1 Peromyscus attwateri | reverse complement strand
GAAGAAGAAGAAGAAGAAGAAGAAGAAGAAGAAGAAGAAGAAGAAGAAGAAGAAGAAGAAGACAGAGTTACAATAGAGTCGGTGAAGGAAAGAAAGAAGGAAGGAAGCAAGGAGAGAGGGGGACGGAAGGAAGACAGAAAGACAGAAAGGAAGAAAGAAGGATAGAAGGGATTGTAGACAGAGAGAAACTTACATGCAGGACTTTCAATGTGTGGAGATGAAGAGTGAATTCTCTTTAGTGTCCCAGTCCTTGCTGTTCAAGTCCCACAGAGACCTTGATTCAAGGTAAAGGCCTCATTGGCATCAAGTGGGAGCTTGGTGGAAATTGGGACTTCAGACTCTACATCAGACCCACTGACTAAGAAAGGACCTGCCTCCTGAGGCTGCATGTTACTCGTGTGCATGTTAATATTTTAAAACTGTGATTGCCAAGATCCATTTCTAACTGAGGCTCTCTGTAGACCAGTGAATGAGCTACATCAGCATGGCCTGGGAACAGCACACATTCCCATACCCCACCCTGGACTTACTCAGAACCTCTGAGGGTGAGGCCCAGCAGCACATGCTTTAACAAGTCCTCTAGGGATTCTGTTGCATGCTCGAGTTTGAGCAGTATTGGTGTAGATTTAAACAAAACCTAACAAAACACAAACTGGATTGATCTATGTCAGGAAGGTGCATGGCAGCTTCAACACCCCAAAGCTGTGAGGTGATAGTCAACATACTTAACCCCTTAGTGGCTTGGTGTTAATCAGCCAGGATGGGAAGTGCCTGCAGCGTATCTGCTCAGTTCCTGCCAGGCATTAACCCTTTTGATTGTTGGATTTGGGAGAGAACCAGGATGTTCCCAAGAAGGGATTTGTTCAACCTCAGTGAGGTGGGACAAAGGGATAAAGTAGTGAGACCCAAGGCCATTGACCATCATGCATGATTTTGTGTGTGTGTGTGTGTGGGTGTGTGTGTGTGTGTTGGGGGAGGGGCACGTTACTATAGATCAAAGCCAGGGCCTTGACCATGCTAGACAAGTGCTCTACCACTGAACTATTACCCTCTCTCAGTTTTCCGCCATGTGTTGTAATAATTTATAACCCAGTATGGCTGTCTCTGTGTGTATTAGCTGAACAATGTGTGATATTGATAATGAATGTAACAAACAGCTGCTAGATAACAAGTTTTCAATATCAATACTCAAAAAAGCGAGTGGTTTGTCAGAAAAATCAGTGTGTTTGTGGGGTTGGAGAGATGGTTCAGTGGTTAAGAGCACTTGTTGCTCTTGGTTCAGTCCCCAGCACCTACCTTGTAGCTCACATCCTTCTGTAATTCTAGTACTGTGGAACTGACTCCCTCTTCTTACCTCCTCGGTACCAAGCATGCATGTGATATACATGCATACATGCAGGGGAAAAACTCATACACACAAAAATCAAATACATTATTTTTTTTTTCAAAAAAGAAGTGTTTATTTAAAATCGTATTTGCCTGGAAGTCTAGGATTGAAATGGGCATCTCCATGGCGCTTGTTACTGTCAGGAAAGAAAACTCTATTGTGTCCTCTGACCCAAGGCCAGGCCAGGAAGGAGCTGTATTCACTGGCACAGGCTCAAGGAGCCAAGACAGCGGGTTGTTGGGTAATTATGCCTTTTAGGTAGTGTGTGGGAAAAAAAAGAAAAAAAGCAAACGCCAAGGACTTAAAGAAAGACCAAGACGGAAATGATGATTCTCCTGTTTCTCTCAGCCCCTGCTACGTGCATGAAGGGATGTGAGAGGCTTTTTTTTATTTTTATTTTTTTATTTTTTTTTTACATGGGAGTGAAAAGCTGCTCCAAGGGCAGATTTTTGACATGTGGGTTCTTTACACTCTTGACACAAAGTCATTTTTTCCATCACGTGCTTTAAAATATGTGATTATTATTATTATTATTTTTTTCCGAGACAGGGTTTCTCTGTGTAACTTTGTGCCTTTCCTGGATCTCGCTTTGGAGACCAGGCTGGCCTCGAACTCACAGAGATCCGCCTGCCTCTGCCTCCCGAGTGCTGGGATTAAAGGCGTGCGCCACCACCGCCCGGCAAAATATGTGATTATTTTGTGGTTCTTTATGTATTCTTAAATTTTTCCTGGTGTCAAATGTAAATTTTAGTTTTCAAACTAAGCTATTGTAGAAAATGATTTAAATATCTGTTATGGCAAATATAAGATTAAAAACACATAAAGGATAAAGATGTACCTAACCATTAAATAACTAAAATACTACTCAGGCATGGTGGCACTTTAGGAGCTGAGGCAGGAGGACTTCTAGTTTGAGGTCAACTACACAGTAAGACTCTTTAGTATTTTTCAAATTAATTTTGTGGGTGAAGAAAGAAGGGAAAATTTTTTTTCTTCAGCTAATTTACTATCAATTTTTCTCATTGCTTTGTAATAGTTCTCATAGAAACTACTAGAAGTCACGTGTGATAATGCAATCTTAAGGCATTTCCAATGTGTCTATTCCTACCACAGATCCATGCTTATTTATTACATAATCAATTAAAATATAAAAGCTAATACCATTACCTTTTCCTTTGTAAACTTTTCTTAGCTTCAAACAAAGTTATGAAAATCATTGACGTACAAAGAGGTATAAAATGAATCTGTCTATGGAAGATAATGTTGTTAAATGTTAACATAGAAATGTGAATTCTATGGAAGACAAATGTCTGAAAACTGAGGTCTCCCTCTGTAGGGTAGGATTGAGCTGAGGTCTAAGAAAACTAGAATGAGCTAAAGAGACCAGGGATGGATTACAGAAGGTCTTCTAAGAAGGACTTTGATGTTCACAAGCAACAAAGAAGGGTCTTTCAGTGTTGTTGAGTAGGAAAATTGAGGCAGCCTGCCATGCTTCATAAAGGATGAGTATCATGATGATACCATACAGGCTAAAAGGAGATAGATCAGATCCAGAGAGGCATGTTGGGAGCTGCAGAACTTTTTTTTTTTCCAGAAAATGTATTTGATTTTGTGTGCCGGAAAATGGTTGCTAACCACTCTTTTAGAAGACACAGCGATTCAAGCTGCCTGTGGTGATGCAGTGCCTGCATCATCAGCACTCTAGAGGCAGAGGCAGGAGGATGACTAGCAGTTCAAATGAAACCAAACAAAACAAAAGATAGTGACTCTTCTGTAAATACTAGTGAAAGGTAATTTTCAGAAATAGACAACTTGAGCTGAGCCCAATAATAATAAGACTGCTACTGGCAGCTAACACTTCACCAAGAGTAAGCATCCTGTGCTAAACTGTCAGTGATGTGCGGGGCAGTGGTCCATGGGATAGGGAGAACCATATGTTTTTTGCATCAATTTCCCAGTTTCACTTGAAAAAAACTACATGAGATGACCAGGGGCTGAGTTTCTTTCCAGTTCAAATGCCATGCTGATGTAGCTCGTTCACTGGTCTACAGAGAGCCTCAGTTAGAAATGAATCTTGATAGTCATTCTTTTAAACATCAGCATGCACACAAGTAACATGCAGCCTCAGGAAGCAGGTCCTTTCTTAACCAGTGGGTCTGATGTAGAGTCTGAAGTCCTAATTTCTACCAAGTTCTCACTTGATGCCAATAAGGGCTTCACCTTGAATCAAGGTCTCTGTGGGACTTGAACAGCAAGGACTGGGACACTAAAGAGAATTCACTCTTCATCTCCACACATTGAAAGTCCTACATGTAAGTCTTTGTTTCTCTCTGTCTCCAATCCCCTCCTGACCCTCCTTCTTTCATTGACTATATTTGAACTCTATCTTCAGCCGTGTAGCAGAAGACAGTCTCCACCCCTAAGGGAGAAATGACAGTATCCTCTGCAAATATTTACCAACTCTGTATGTACTTCGGGTATTTAAAGGACACAAAAGCGTCCAAGATCTCCACCATTGTCAGCCTTGCAGAAATAGTCACTGATCAAAATGGGAATGTGGACAGGCACATGCCTCTTTTTAAAATCAATCCCCAAGAAATGCTGTCTTCATCATTATTTCTCCATAGCTCCCAAGGTGGTATTTATCCATTCGTGGATGAGGAGTCCCAAAGCAGTTATTGCTCATTAGCTTTGCCATTTAGGTGGCCTTTGAGTGACTCCATCCCTCCAGGTCCTGGGAAGGAGGAGCTCCAACATGAGTCTTCACATCCAAGGTCTCTGTCCTCTGTTGTACAGTGTGCAGAAATGGGCCAAACTTCTCTCACCACACCCCTTTGGTCTCAGAGTGTTGTCAAGGATGGTGCAGTCTAGCTCATCAGGCTGTAAGGTGACTGACACCAGCTCATCAGGTTGTAAGGTGACTGACACCAGCTTGTCAGGCTGTAAGGTGACTGACAGCAGCTCGTCAGGCTGTAAGGTGACTGACACCAGCTGGTCAGGCTGTAATGTGAATGACAGCAGCTCATCAGGCTGTAAGGTGACTGACAGCAGCTCATCAGGCTGTAAGGTGACTGACACCAGCTCGTCAGGCTGTAAGGTGACTGACACCAGCTGGTCAGGCTGTAATGTGAATGACACCAGCTCATCAGGCTGTAAGGTGACTGACAGCAGCTCATCAGGCTGTAAGGTGACTGACAGCAGCTCATCAGGTTGTAAGGTGACTGACACCAACTTACTTTACCTCTGTGTTGCCTAACTTCATGGTGATCCCCAAAGCCAAAATTGCTCTCAGTTTCACAGTTTTCTTATTTGTAAAATGAGAGGCATAGATTCCTGTTAAAAGTTCTTCACAGTTGTAAAGTGTGACAAGAAAGAGTCACTGTGGTAGGTTTAGGCAAACTGCCTGATTGGAGCAGCCCAGTGCTGAAGGGAAAGGAAGAAGGGATAGTTAATAAGGAGGTCCATACATGTGTATTGCTTATAGCTAGAATGTATAATGCTACTATAGAAGAAACATTAATAAACAATGTGCACATAGGCTGGAGTGATGACTCAGTGGCATGAGGACCTGAGTTTGGATCCCTGGAACCTACATAAAGGACATTTGCCTGTGACATCAGCTGTGGGTCAGCCAGTCTAACAGAAAGCGAAAACTTTGGGTTCAATGAGAGACTGGAAATCAAGGAAATAAACAAATAACTGGAGAAGTAGTCGAGGAAAAACACCCAGGTGTAACCTTCTTGCCTCCACACATACCTGCACAGGTGAGTGTAATCACACAACACATACACATATGTGCACCCCCCAGATGTATACACACCAAAAAATCCATTTTCTTAATGATATAAAAATTCATGGGGGATGAAAGTTTGAAACTGGAATATATGGCCTCATACTTGAAATATTGGAGGCTACTATGCTGGAGTATTTAAGGCAGAAGTCATCAGCCTAATTATCATAGTTTGGTCATGTGATTAGACATCCCAGTTATGGAAGAGATCCAGTGTTCCCAGCTTCAGGTGAGCAGAGATGGGGAAGACATTGATTGCTGTGGTGAGGAGGTTCCTGTTGAGGAGGGCATTTATTCTTTCATGGAATAAACAGAAATAAAATTAGTGGTAGGGTAGTATGGGTACAAACAAATTATTTTCTTTTAAGAAGCTGTTCATTTTACTTTTTTGTGTATGTGTTTTGCCTGTATGTGTATATGTGTACTGCATGCTTGCCTAGATATCAGAAGAGGGCATTGGATACACTGCAACAGGAATTATAGACAGCTGTGAGCTGCCCTATGGGTGCTGGGAATTCAACTTGGTCCTCTGAAAGAACAGTGGGTGCTCTTAACCACTGAGTCTTTTCTCCAGCCCTTTCCTCCGTCCCTCCGTCCCTCCGTCCCTCTGTCCCTCCCTTCCTTCCTTCCCTCCTTCCTTCTTTCCTTTCTTTTCTTTCCTTCCTTTCTTTCCTACCTCCCTCGCTCCCCCTCTCTTCCTCCTCCTCCTCTTCTTCTGAGACAGGGTCTCTCTATGTAGTCCTAGCTGGCCCTGGAACTTGGTTTGTGGACCAGGCTGGCCTTGGACTCACAGAGATCCTTTGCCTCTGCCTCCCAAGTGCTGGGATTAAAAGCATTCACCACCATGATACCTGGGGACAAACTCATTCTAAGGGAGGGAAAAAAATAGAAGGGAGGCCGGGTGGTGGTGGCTCATGCCTTTAATCCCAGCACTTGGGAGGCAAAGGCAGGCGGATCTCTGTGAGTTTGACTCCAGCCTGGTCTGCAGAGCAAGATCCAGGACAGGCATCAAAACTATACAGAGAAACCCTGTCTCAAAACAAAACAAAACAAAACAAAACAAAACAAAACAAAACAAGCAAACAAACAAAAAAATAGAAGGGAACAAAAAATTGTAGCTTACAAATAAGACCGAAATAGGTCAGGTTGGACCTCCAATTTTGCACAGCCAATTCTGCATCTTATAACGACTAATGTGGCTATCAAAAGGCTTGGAGATGTAGCCCTAAGAAAAGTTGCAACAACAGGAAAAGCAGATTGTCTTAGAATGAAAACAAAAAGTTAAAGGGCTTACTTTTCTTCAGGCATCTCACAAAAATGTTTGTAAAATATCATATATTCTATCATTTTAATTAAAATTACATACATATATTTAAAGAAAATTTAAAAACAATGAAAAAATAATCCATCATCTAAATTGAGGAAAATGGTTGTCAGCATGTCACCATACTCCTTCCCAGCCTCTATCTTGCAATTAGAGGATATTCACTAAATGTGGAGTGTGCTCAGCAAAGTACGATGTAGCAGAAATCTTAGATGGTCTTATTAATAAAAATCAAACCTGAGGCCAGTTATTGGGGTGAAGCTGGAAGATCAGAGAGACAGAACAAGCCACAGCTAACTTCACCTCACTGGATCCTCAGCTGGTCTTGTTTCCTCAGACTGGAAGCCTCTGTGTCCTCATATCCGAATGACTCTCAGCTGAACTGCTGCTAGAAGCCTGAATGCTTAACCAGCCAAATGCTTCTCCAGACTAAATGCTTCTAGTTTCTGGTCCTCACACCTTATATACCTTTCTGCTTTCTACTACCACTCCCTGGGATTAAAGGCTGGCTTTCTGGGATTAAAGGCGTGTGTCACCATGCTTGGCTGTTTCCAATGTGGCCTTGAACTCACAGAGATCCAGAGGGATTTCTGTCTCTGGAATGCTAGGATTAAGGGCGTATGCTACCACTGCCTATCCTCATGTTTAATATTGTGGCTGTTCCGTCTCTGACCCCAGATAAGTTTATTAAGGTACACAATATTTTGGGGAACACAATACCACCACATTTCCTCTCTTTTTGTCTAAAATTAAAAAAGCTTTAACTAATAACGTGCTTTGAAAATACTCATTAACCGGAGAAACATCTTTTCAATCATTCATGTATTTTTCCTGACTGACACCCTGTACGAGGAACTGTGACTGAGTCGTGGGATAGAGAGGCACACAATTCCCCTCCTGGAGTGGCCTCTCCCCGTAAACCACTGAGCAAGGCAGCTGTCTCAGTCTCTCTGTCACTGTGACCAACACCCACTGAGAAGCATCCTTAATGGAGGAAGGGTTTATTTTGGCTCTTCAATAGCAGCTTGTAACACAGCTTGCTCACAGCCTAGTGAACCAGGATGCAGAAGATTTAGAGCTGGAACCAGAGAGAACTCTCACCCTCTGGCTCGACTCTACCAGCAAGGCCCCAAGTTCACATCCTTTTAAAACAACCCACCAACCATGAATTCTTCAAATACATGAGCCTGTGGGAGACATTTTGTAACAGCACTACAGCACTGTTCTCAGCAACCACACTCTGGTCTTCAGAAGATTTTTGTTTTGTTTTGCTTGACAAGTGCATTCTGGGAGGTATGGCCAGAACCTTTTTTTTTTTTTTTAATTAACTGGGGAGAAACTTAGCCCCTGGTCATCTCAAGTGGTTTTTTTTCAAGTGAAATTAGGAAATCGATGCAAAGGATGCAAAGGACATATGGTTCTCCTTATCCAGTCGACCACTGCCCTGCACATCACTTACAAGACAGCACAGGATTCATACTCTTGGTGAAGTGTTAGCTGCCAATAGCAGTCTTGTTATTATTGGGCTCAACTCAAGTTGTCTGTTTCTGCAAATTGCCTTTCACTGGCATTTATAGAAGAGTCGCTATCTTTGTTTTGTTTGAACTCCTGGTCATCCTCCTGCCTCTGCCTCTGGAGGGCTGAGATTGAAAGCATTGTGTCACCACAGCCAGCTTCAATCGCTGTGTCTTCTAAAAGAGTGGCTAGCAACCATTTTCTGTCATACAAAAGCAGCTAGAGGCAATACACAGATAGGCGTTTTATTTCGAAAAGCAGACACTGAACTGAATTTATCTCAGAGGCTTTGCTTTGACAACCCATGTCCTAGAATGAGATACAGTTAGTCAAAAATAACAAAAATACCCAAAGAGACACAAGAAAGAAGTAGGAGAATCCCAGTGTATCAAGCAGGACACAGAATGGTTTATCACCTCTGGATGCTTTGGGATGTTGTGGATTGGGATGTGTCATACGTGATTCTGCGGATAAGACTGGGATGCGTCAGGTATCTCTATCATTCTAGGCCACTTCAGTTGCAATCAGGTTTGCATACATACGTTAGCATACAAGCCCATGCACTTCATGATGGCATTTCCATACAAATGCTACTGTACAGTGTCCTTACTCATGCCTGTCTCCACTGCCTGCCCCTTCCCCATTTCCGCCTCTCGCTCATCCCCAACCTCCCCCCCCCCCCCAGATAGTCTTCCTTCTGCATTCACGGCACCTGCATGTTATTACCCTCTCTTCCACATGTCTTCCCTTAGGCTCTCTTCATCCCTCCTCCTCGTCCCCTCCCTACTTCCATGACCCCACCCCCACATACAGTTAAATCCAGAGCCTTCGTCTCAGAGCAAACATGCATTATTTGTCATTTTGAGTCTGGTTTATTCACCTAACTTAATGATCTCCAGCTTCTTCCATTTTTTCTCCCCGCAAATGTCATGATTTGTTGTCTTTATACCTGAAAATAATTGCACTGAGTACATGTGGCACATAGTTTTTATCCACTATCGGTTGGTGGGCATCTAGGCTGGTTCTGTGTCTTGGTTAGTGTGACTATTGCAGCAACAACCACGGTATCCCAGTATTTGTGTGGCCCCTTGGGTATACACCAAGGAGTGGCACAGGCTGGTCATACGGCAATTCTATTTTCGTTTTTTTTTGAGGAACCTCTACACCGATTTCGATAGAGTACTGCCACTTTTCTATTGCCCCGATTATTAATCTGCCTTGAGGATTTTCCCGTCAAGTGAATGCAATTTGAAGAGTTTGCGTCATTTCACGGAAAAAGCATATAACGCTGACTCCGTTGCTGGCTGCCGCTGTGGCAGAGAGAAAGCAAGCCATTTGACTTCTCATGGGCGGGTATTTTTCACTCACAGCTGTTTGTCTTAAGCTCTTTGCTCTTGAAACACTGGCACTCCCTGAGCTAAGCTGAGATGTTCCGATGAGATACGCAGGTCAGGTGATCCTGCAGGGTGTGTCTTGGAAGATGAGATTAACTCAGTAGACGGCTCTTCTGGGTGTGACTGAGCACTATTCCTGCTGCTGAGGGCATGAATGGTACATGCAGAGGTGGGGGAGGGAGGACTTTCTCTGCCTCATTTTATACCTCATCTTTTCTTGACCTTGAACTATGAGTTGCACTGTTTCTCATCCTGAGACTTAAAGGACCAACCTGCTTGTTGTCCTTGAGTCTCAATCCTATGAGCCAGTTCAATAAAGCTAGACAGACAGACAGACACACACACACACACACACACACACACACACACACACACACACGGCTCTCTTTCTCTGAAGAGTCTTGGCTAATCATTCCCTCATTAGCCCACATGGCTTTTGTTTGCTCTGTAGTCAAATGTTGCCTACCCCAGAACCTAGAAAGAACTATATAACTTAAATATTACTAGTCCATTTTGTTCCTCAAAAGGCACCATGGCCTCTGTCTACTCCAGACCTAAACATGTTTGACGGCTGTTACTCCATCAAGTGGGGTGATCTTACTGAGTTTTGAGGATCAAATGAGATTATCTGTGGAAATGAGTCTGTTAGCCAGGAAACACACTAAGCTTCTAGTCTCTGGGTGCTTATACTGGGGGATAAGGATGGATAGTTAAAAGGAAATAAAGCCTAGGTCTTGAGTGTATTGAAATGGACTTTCTCTCCATGGCTTGTTTGGGGAAAATATCCTTGGGAGTTTGCTAAAACTATTTCATTACAGAAGCAAACAATCCAGAGAATTTATAGTATAGAGCAATTCAGTTAAACTAACAATTCTTTACACCCCCCTTCTTTGTCTTAAGCCATGCTTTTGTGCACATGTATATGCAATGTGAAGACAAAACAGTAAATTTCACTATTTGCAAGCCTTTTTTTTTTTTTTTTTTCCTTAAGACAGGGTCTGCTTTCTAGCCCTGGCTAGCCTGGAATTCACTATGTAGACTAGGCTGGCTTGGAACTCAGGTTACCTGGAGATCAGCTGCTTCTGCCTCCCAAGTGCTGGGACTAAAGGCATGTACTACCATGCCTGGCTAGGCCTATTATCTGCCCGTTTTCCTTCCTTCCTTCCTTCCTTCCTTCCTTCCTTCCTTTCTTTCTTTCTTTCTTCCTTTCTTTCTTTCTTTCTTTCTTTCTTCTTTTTTTTTTTTTTTGAAGCCTCCTGATACAGTTTGAATGTGTTGTGGCCCGCATAGTCTTATGCATTTGATCACTTGGTCTCAAGCTGGTGGTGCTGTTTGGGAAAACTGTGGTGCCTTTAAGGGGTGGAGCTTCACTGGAGGAAGTGGGTCCCTGGAGACAGGTCCTGAGGCTTTATAACTGGCCCCACTTTCTGTTACTGCCTCTACTTCTCAGTACAGACGCAATGTGACCATCCAGCCTCCTGCTTCTGCCTCCATGTCTTCACTGCCTGCTGCCATATCTTCCCACCAGGATGGAGTGTAGCTCCCTGGAACTGTGAGCCAGAATAACCCCTTTCTCCCGAGTTGCTGTTATCAGAGTATCTTATCATAGCAATGGGAAAGGAAACGAAGATGGCCCATTGCCCCCACGTCCACCTTTTCCTAAGATAGAATACAGCACCTGCTAGTCAAGTGCTCCACCACCAATCTGCACTTCCAACCCTCTAGCTCTTGCATGACCAGTCTCCTGTGAAACCTTGCACCGCTGCCACTGCTGGTTTTCAACATAATTCTGCCTTGACTGAATGTCATTGTGGTGGTTGGATGGCCCCATAGGCTCATACAAATACTTGGTCCCCAGTCAGTGGAACTGTTTGGGAAGGCTTAGGAGGTGTGGCCTTGTTGGAGGAGGCGTGTCACTGGGAGCAGGCTCTGAGGTTTCAAAAGACTTGGGCCATTTCTAGTGTTCCCTCTTTGCCTTCTGCTTATGGGTCAAGGTGTGCATTCTCAGCTCTTCCTGCCACCATGCCTTTGCCATCCTGGACTCTACCCTCTGAAACCACAGGCACAATTAAACACTTCCTTTTAGAAGTTGCCTTGGTCATGGTGTTTTGTCACAGCGATAGAAAAGTAACCAAGACAGTTATTGTCAATTTTGAGAACTGTATCAGAGCCTGCTGGGTATGTGTAGGATGTGGAACAGGCATGGTCCATGATTCCAAATTTGCTTCATATGAATAAATCTTGAACAAAACCACTTGAAGGAGTTTTCCTTGGCACTGG
>CABHPP010168676.1:0-11655 GCA_902168425.1 Peromyscus attwateri | reverse complement strand
GAAGAAGAAGAAGAAGAAGAAGAAGAAGAAGAAGAAGAAGAAGAAGAAGAAGAAGAAGAAGACAGAGTTACAATAGAGTCGGTGAAGGAAAGAAAGAAGGAAGGAAGCAAGGAGAGAGGGGGACGGAAGGAAGACAGAAAGACAGAAAGGAAGAAAGAAGGATAGAAGGGATTGTAGACAGAGAGAAACTTACATGCAGGACTTTCAATGTGTGGAGATGAAGAGTGAATTCTCTTTAGTGTCCCAGTCCTTGCTGTTCAAGTCCCACAAAGACCTTGATTCAAGGTAAAGGCCTCATTGGCATCAAGTGGGAGCTTGGTGGAAAGTGGGACTTCAGACTCTACATCAGACCCACTGACTAAGAAAGGACCTGCCTCCTGAGGCTGCATGTTACTTGTGTGCATGTTAATATTTTAAAACTGTGATTGCCAAGATCCATTTCTAACTGAGGCTCTCTGTAGACCAGTGAATGAGCTACATCAGCATGGCCTGGGAACAGCACACATTCCCATACCCCACCCTGGACTTACTCAGAACCTCTGAGGGTGAGGCCCAGCAGCACATGCTTTAACAAGTCCTCTAGGGATTCTGTTGCATGCTCGAGTTTGAGCAGTATTGGTGTAGATTTAAACAAAACCTAACAAAACACAAACTGGATTGATCTATGTCAGGAAGGTGCATGGCAGCTTCAACACCCCAAAGCTGTGAGGTGACAGTCAACATACTTAACCCCTTAGTGGTTTGGTGTTAATCAGCCAGGATGGGAAGTGCCTGCAGCGTATCTGCTCAGTTCCTGCCAGGCATTAACCCTTTTGATTGTTGGATTTGGGAGAGAACCAGGATGTTCCCAAGAAGGGATTTGTTCAACCTCAGTGAGGTGGGACAAAGGGATAAAGTAGTGAGACCCAAGGCCATTGACCATCATGCATGATTTTGTGTGTGTGTGTGTGTGGGTGTGTGTGTGTGTGTTGGGGGAGGGGCACGTTACTATAGATCAAAGCCAGGGCCTTGACCATGCTAGACAAGTGCTCTACCACTGAACTATTACCCTCTCTCAGTTTTCCGCCATGTGTTGTAATAATTTATAACCCAGTATGGCTGTCTCTGTGTGTATTAGCTGAACAATGTGTGATATTGATAATGAATGTAACAAACAGCTGCTAGATAACAAGTTTTCAATATCAATACTCAAAAAAGCGAGTGGTTTGTCAGAAAAATCAGTGTGTTTGTGGGGTTGGAGAGATGGTTCAGTGGTTAAGAGCACTTGTTGCTCTTGGTTCAGTCCCCAGCACCTACCTTGTAGCTCACATCCTTCTGTAATTCTAGTACTGTGGAACTGACTCCCTCTTCTTACCTCCTCGGTACCAAGCATGCATGTGATATACATGCATACATGCAGGGGAAAAACTCATACACACAAAAATCAAATACATTATTTTTTTTTTCAAAAAAGAAGTGTTTATTTAAAATCGTATTTGCCTGGAAGTCTAGGATTGAAATGGGCATCTCCATGGCGCTTGTTACTGTCAGGAAAGAAAACTCTATTGTGTTCTCTGACCCAAGGCCAGGCCAGGAAGGAGCTGTATTCACTGGCACAGGCTCAAGGAGCCAAGACAGCGGGTTGTTGGGTAATTATGCCTTTTAGGTAGTGTGTGGAAAAAAAAAGAAAAAAAGCAAACGCCAAGGACTTAAAGAAAGACCAAGACGGAAATGATGATTCTCCTGTTTCTCTCAGCCCCTGCTACGTGCATGAAGGGATGTGAGAGGCTTTTTTTTATTTTTATTTTTTTATTTTTTTTTAACATGGGAGTGAAAAGCTGCTCCAAGGGCAGATTTTTGACATGTGGGTTCTTTACACTCTTGACACAAAGTCATTTTTTCCATCACGTGCTTTAAAATATGTGATTATTATTATTTTTTTTTTTCCGAGACAGGGTTTCTCTGTGTAACTTTGTGCCTTTCCTGGATCTCGCTTTGGAGACCAGGCTGGCCTCGAACTCACAGAGATCCGCCTGCCTCTGCCTCCCGAGTGCTGGGATTAAAGGCGTGCGCCACCACCGCCCGGCAAAATATGTGATTATTTTGTGGTTCTTTATGTATTCTTAAATTTTTCCTGGTGTCAAATGTAAATTTTAGTTTTCAAACTAAGCTATTGTAGAAAATGATTTAAATATCTGTTATGACAAATATAAGATTAAAAACACATAAAGGATAAAGATGTACCTAACCATTAAATAACTAAAATACTACTCAGGCATGGTGGCACTTTAGGAGCTGAGGCAGGAGGACTTCTAGTTTGAGGTCAACTACACAGTAAGACTCTTTAGTATTTTTCAAATTAATTTTGTGGGTGAAGAAAGAAGGGAAAATTTTTTTTCTTCAGCTAATTTACTATCAATTTTTCTCATTGCTTTGTAATAGTTCTCATAGAAACTACTAGAAGTCACGTGTGATAATGCAATCTTAAGGCATTTCCAATGTGTCTATTCCTACCACAGATCCATGCTTATTTATTACATAATCAATTAAAATATAAAAGCTAATACCATTACCTTTTCCTTTGTAAACTTTTCTTAGCTTCAAACAAAGTTATGAAAATCATTGACGTACAAAGAGGTATAAAATGAATCTGTCTATGGAAGATAATGTTGTTAAATGTTAACATAGAAATGTGAATTCTATGGAAGACAAATGTCTGAAAACTGAGGTCTCCCTCTGTAGGGTAGGATTGAGCTGAGGTCTAAGAAAACTAGAATGAGCTAAAGAGACCAGGGATGGATTACAGAAGGTCTTCTAAGAAGGACTTTGATGTTCACAAGCAACAAAGAAGGGTCTTTCAGTGTTGTTGAGTAGGAAAATTGAGGCAGCCTGCCATGCTTCATAAAGGATGAGTATCATGATGATACCATACAGGCTAAAAGGAGATAGATCAGATCCAGAGAGGCATGTTGGGAGCTGCAGAACTTTTTTTTTTTTTCCAGAAAATGTATTTGATTTTGTGTGCCGGAAAATGGTTGCTAACCACTCTTTTAGAAGACACAGCGATTCAAGCTGCCTGTGGTGATGCAGTGCCTGCATCATCAGCACTCTAGAGGCAGAGGCAGGAGGATGACTAGCAGTTCAAATGAAACCAAACAAAACAAAAGATAGTGACTCTTCTGTAAATACTAGTGAAAGGTAATTTTCAGAAATAGACAACTTGAGCTGAGCCCAATAATAATAAGACTGCTACTGGCAGCTAACACTTCACCAAGAGTAAGCATCCTGTGCTAAACTGTCAGTGATGTGCGGGGCAGTGGTCCATGGGATAGGGAGAACCATATGTTTTTTGCATCAATTTCCCAGTTTCACTTGAAAAAAACTACATGAGATGACCAGGGGCTGAGTTTCTTTCCAGTTCAAATGCCATGCTGATGTAGCTCGTTCACTGGTCTACAGAGAGCCTCAGTTAGAAATGAATCTTGATAGTCATTCTTTTAAACATCAGCATGCACACAAGTAACATGCAGCCTCAGGAAGCAGGTCCTTTCTTAACCAGTGGGTCTGATGTAGAGTCTGAAGTCCTAATTTCTACCAAGTTCTCACTTGATGCCAATAAGGGCTTCACCTTGAATCAAGGTCTCTGTGGGACTTGAACAGCAAGGACTGGGACACTAAAGAGAATTCACTCTTCATCTCCACACATTGAAAGTCCTACATGTAAGTCTTTGTTTCTCTCTGTCTCCAATCCCCTCCTGACCCTCCTTCTTTCATTGACTATATTTGAACTCTATCTTCAGCCGTGTAGCAGAAGACAGTCTCCACCCCTAAGGGAGAAATGACAGTATCCTCTGCAAATATTTACCAACTCTGTATGTACTTCGGGTATTTAAAGGACACAAAAGCGTCCAAGATCTCCACCATTGTCAGCCTTGCAGAAATAGTCACTGATCAAAATGGGAATGTGGACAGGCACATGCCTCTTTTTAAAATCAATCCCCAAGAAATGCTGTCTTCATCATTATTTCTCCATAGCTCCCAAGGTGGTATTTATCCATTCGTGGATGAGGAGTCCCAAAGCAGTTATTGCTCATTAGCTTTGCCATTTAGGTGGCCTTTGAGTGACTCCATCCCTCCAGGTCCTGGGAAGGAGGAGCTCCAACATGAGTCTTCACATCCAAGGTCTCTGTCCTCTGTTGTACAGTGTGCAGAAATGGGCCAAACTTCTCTCACCACACCCCTTTGGTCTCAGAGTGTTGTCAAGGATGGTGCAGTCTAGCTCATCAGGCTGTAAGGTGACTGACACCAGCTCATCAGGTTGTAAGGTGACTGACACCAGCTTGTCAGGCTGTAAGGTGACTGACAGCAGCTCGTCAGGCTGTAAGGTGACTGACACCAGCTGGTCAGGCTGTAATGTGAATGACAGCAGCTCATCAGGCTGTAAGGTGACTGACAGCAGCTCATCAGGCTGTAAGGTGACTGACACCAGCTCGTCAGGCTGTAAGGTGACTGACACCAGCTGGTCAGGCTGTAATGTGAATGACACCAGCTCATCAGGCTGTAAGGTGACTGACAGCAGCTCATCAGGCTGTAAGGTGACTGACAGCAGCTCATCAGGTTGTAAGGTGACTGACACCAACTTACTTTACCTCTGTGTTGCCTAACTTCATGGTGATCCCCAAAGCCAAAATTGCTCTCAGTTTCACAGTTTTCTTATTTGTAAAATGAGAGGCATAGATTCCTGTTAAAAGTTCTTCACAGTTGTAAAGTGTGACAAGAAAGAGTCACTGTGGTAGGTTTAGGCAAACTGCCTGATTGGAGCAGCCCAGTGCTGAAGGGAAAGGAAGAAGGGATAGTTAATAAGGAGGTCCATACATGTGTATTGCTTATAGCTAGAATGTATAATGCTACTATAGAAGAAACATTAATAAACAATGTGCACATAGGCTGGAGTGATGACTCAGTGGCATGAGGACCTGAGTTTGGATCCCTGGAACCTACATAAAGGACATTTGCCTGTGACATCAGCTGTGGGTCAGCCAGTCTAACAGAAAGCGAAAACTTTGGGTTCAATGAGAGACTGGAAATCAAGGAAATAAACAAATAACTGGAGAAGTAGTCGAGGAAAAACACCCAGGTGTAACCTTCTTGCCTCCACACATACCTGCACAGGTGAGTGTAATCACACAACACATACACATATGTGCACCCCCCAGATGTATACACACCAAAAAATCCATTTTCTTAATGATATAAAAATTCATGGGGGATGAAAGTTTGAAACTGGAATATATGGCCTCATACTTGAAATATTGGAGGCTACTATGCTGGAGTATTTAAGGCAGAAGTCATCAGCCTAATTATCATAGTTTGGTCATGTGATTAGACATCCCAGTTATGGAAGAGATCCAGTGTTCCCAGCTTCAGGTGAGCAGAGATGGGGAAGACATTGATTGCTGTGGTGAGGAGGTTCCTGTTGAGGAGGGCATTTATTCTTTCATGGAATAAACAGAAATAAAATTAGTGGTAGGGTAGTATGGGTACAAACAAATTATTTTCTTTTAAGAAGCTGTTCATTTTACTTTTTTGTGTATGTGTTTTGCCTGTATGTGTATATGTGTACTGCATGCTTGCCTAGATATCAGAAGAGGGCATTGGATCCACTGCAACAGGAATTATAGACAGCTGTGAGCTGCCCTATGGGTGCTGGGAATTCAACTTGGTCCTCTGAAAGAACAGTGGGTGCTCTTAACCACTGAGTCTTTTCTCCAGCCCTTTCCTCCGTCCCTCCGTCCCTCCGTCCCTCCCTTCCTTCCCTCCTTCCTTCTTTCCTTCCTTTCTTTCCTACCTCCCTCGCTCCCCCTCTCTTCCTCCTCCTCCTCTTCTTCTGAGACAGGTTCTCTCTATGTAGTCCTAGCTGGCCCTAGAACTTGGTTTGTGGACCAGGCTGGCCTTGGACTCACAGAGATCCTTTGCCTCTGCCTCCCAAGTGCTGGGATTAAAAGCATTCACCACCATGATACCTGGGGACAAACTCATTCTAAGGGAGGGAAAAAAATAGAAGGGAGGCCGGGTGGTGGTGGCTCATGCCTTTAATCCCAGCACTTGGGAGGCAAAGGCAGGCGGATCTCTGTGAGTTTGACGCCAGCCTGGTCTGCAGAGCAAGATCCAGGACAGGCATCAAAACTATACAGAGAAACCCTGTCTCAAAACAAAACAAAACAAAACAAGCAAACAAACAAAAAAATAGAAGGGAACAAAAAATTGTAGCTTACAAATAAGACCGAAATAGGTCAGGTTGGACCTCCAATTTTGCACAGCCAATTCTGCATCTTATAACGACTAATGTGGCTATCACAAGGCTTGGAGATGTAGCCCTAAGAAAAGTTGCAACAACAGGAAAAGCAGATTGTCTTAGAATGAAAACAAAAAGTTAAAGGGCTTACTTTTCTTCAGGCATCTCACAAAAATGTTTGTAAAATATCATATATTCTATCATTTTAATTAAAATTACATACATATATTTAAAGAAAATTTAAAAACAATGAAAAAATAATCCATCATCTAAATTGAGGAAAATGGTTGTCAGCATGTCACCATACTCCTTCCCAGCCTCTATCTTGCAATTAGAGGATATTCACTAAATGTGGAGTGTGCTCAGCAAAGTACGATGTAGCAGAAATCTTAGATGGTCTTATTAATAAAATCAAACCTGAGGCCAGTTATTGGGGTGAAGCTGGAAGATCAGAGAGACAGAACAAGCCACAGCTAACTTCACCTCACTGGATCCTCAGCTGGTCTTGTTTCCTCAGACTGGAAGCCTCTGTGTCCTCATATCCGAATGACTCTCAGCTGAACTGCTGCTAGAAGCCTGAATGCTTAACCAGCCAAATGCTTCTCCAGACTAAATGCTTCTAGTTTCTGGTCCTCACACCTTATATACCTTTCTGCTTTCTACTACCACTCCCTGGGATTAAAGGCTGGCTTTCTGGGATTAAAGGCGTGTGTCACCATGCTTGGCTGTTTCCAATGTGGCCTTGAACTCACAGAGATCCAGAGGGATTTCTGTCTCTAGAATGCTAGGATTAAGGGCGTATGCTACCACTGCCTATCCTCATGTTTAATGTGGCTGTTTCGTCTCTGACCCCAGATAAGTTTATTAAGGTACACAATATTTTGGGGAACACAATACCACCACATTTCCTCTCTTTTTGTCTAAAATTAAAAAAGCTTTAACTAATAACGTGCTTTGAAAATACTCATTAACCGGAGAAACATCTTTTCAATCATTCATGTATTTTTCCTGACTGACACCCTGTACGAGGAACTGTGACTGAGTCGTGGGATAGAGAGGCACACAATTCCCCTCCTGGAGTGGCCTCTCCCCGTAAACCACTGAGCAAGGCAGCTGTCTCAGTCTCTCTGTCACTGTGACCAACACCCACTGAGAAGCATCCTTAATGGAGGAAGGGTTTATTTTGGCTCTTCAATAGCAGCTTGTAACACAGCTTGCTCACAGCCTAGTGAACCAGGATGCAGAAGATTTAGAGCTGGAACCAGAGAGAACTCTCACCCTCTGGCTCGACTCTACCAGCAAGGCCCCAAGTTCACATCCTTTTAAAACAACCCACCAACCATGAATTCTTCAAATACATGAGCCTGTGGGAGACATTTTGTAACAGCACTACAGCACTGTTCTCAGCAACCACACTCTGGTCTTCAGAAGATTTTTGTTTTGTTTTGCTTGACAAGTGCATTCTGGGAGGTATGGCCAGAACCTTTTTTTTTTTTTTTAATTAACTGGGGAGAAACTTAGCCCCTGGTCATCTCAAGTGGTTTTTTTTCAAGTGAAATTAGGAAATCGATGCAAAGGATGCAAAGGACATATGGTTCTCCTTATCCAGTCGACCACTGCCCTGCACATCACTTACAAGACAGCACAGGATTCATACTCTTGGTGAAGTGTTAGCTGCCAATAGCAGTCTTGTTATTATTGGGCTCAACTCAAGTTGTCTGTTTCTGCAAATTGCCTTTCACTGGCATTTATAGAAGAGTCGCTATCTTTGTTTTGTTTGAACTCCTGGTCATCCTCCTGCCTCTGCCTCTGGAGGGCTGAGATTGAAAGCATTGTGTCACCACAGCCAGCTTCAATCGCTGTGTCTTCTAAAAGAGTGGCTAGCAACCATTTTCTGTCATACAAAAGCAGCTAGAGGCAATACACAGATAGGCGTTTTATTTCGAAAAGCAGACACTGAACTGAATTTATCTCAGAGGCTTTGCTTTGACAACCCATGTCCTAGAATGAGATACAGTTAGTCAAAAATAACAAAAATACCCAAAGAGACACAAGAAAGAAGTAGGAGAATCCCAGTGTATCAAGCAGGACACAGAATGGTTTATCACCTCTGGATGCTTTGGGATGTTGTGAATTGGGATGTGTCATACGTGATTCTGCGGATAAGACTGGGATGTGTCAGGTATCTCTATCATTCTAGGCCACTTCAGTTGCAATCAGGTTTGCATACATACGTTAGCATACAAGCCCATGCACTTCATGATGGCATTTCCATACAAATGCTACTGTACAGTGTCCTTACTCATGCCTGTCTCCACTGCCTGCCCCTTCCCCATTTCCGCCTCTCGCTCATCCCCAACCTCCCCCCCCCCCCCAGATAGTCTTCCTTCTGCATTCACGGCACCTGCATGTTATTACCCTCTCTTCCACATGTCTTCCCTTAGGCTCTCTTCATCCCTCCTCCTCGTCCCCTCCCTACTTCCATGACCCCACCCCCACATACAGTTAAATCCAGAGCCTTCGTCTCAGAGCAAACATGCATTATTTGTCATTTTGAGTCTGGTTTATTCACCTAACTTAATGATCTCCAGCTTCTTCCATTTTTTCTCCCCGCAAATGTCATGATTTGTTGTCTTTATACCTGAAAATAATTGCACTGAGTACATGTGGCACATAGTTTTTATCCACTATCGGTTGGTGGGCATCTAGGCTGGTTCTGTGTCTTGGTTAGTGTGACTATTGCAGCAACAACCACGGTATCCCAGTATTTGTGTGGCCCCTTGGGTATACACCAAGGAGTGGCACAGGCTGGTCATACGGCAATTCTATTTTCGTTTTTTTTTGAGGAACCTCTACACCGATTTCGATAGAGTACTGCCACTTTTCTATTGCCCCGATTATTAATCTGCCTTGAGGATTTTCCCGTCAAGTGAATGCAATTTGAAGAGTTTGCGTCATTTCACGGAAAAAGCATATAACGCTGACTCCGTTGCTGGCTGCCTCTGTGGCAGAGAGAAAGCAAGCCATTTGACTTCTCATGGGCGGGTATTTTTCACTCACAGCTGTTTGTCTTAAGCTCTTTGCTCTTGAAACACTGGCACTCCCTGAGCTAAGCTGAGATGTTCCGATGAGATACGCAGGTCAGGTGATCCTGCAGGGTGTGTCTTGGAAGATGAGATTAACTCAGTAGACGGCTCTTCTGGGTGTGACTGAGCACTATTCCTGCTGCTGAGGGCATGAATGGTACATGCAGAGGTGGGGGAGGGAGGACTTTCTCTGCCTCATTTTATACCTCATCTTTTCTTGACCTTGAACTATGAGTTGCACTGTTTCTCATCCTGAGACTTAAAGGACCAACCTGCTTGTTGTCCTTGAGTCTCAATCCTATGAGCCAGTTCAATAAAGCTAGACAGACAGACAGACAGACACACACACACACACACACACACACACACACACACACACACACACACGGCTCTCTTTCTCTGAAGAGTCTTGGCTAATCATTCCCTCATTAGCCCACATGGCTTTTGTTTGCTCTGTAGTCAAATGTTGCCTACCCCAGAACCTAGAAAGAACTATATAACTTAAATATTACTAGTCCATTTTGTTCCTCAAAAGGCACCATGGCCTCTGTCTACTCCAGACCTAAACATGTTTGACGGCTGTTACTCCATCAAGTGGGGTGATCTTACTGAGTTTTGAGGATCAAATGAGATTATCTGTGGAAATGAGTCTGTTAGCCAGGAAACACACTAAGCTTCTAGTCTCTGGGTGCTTATACTGGGGGATAAGGATGGATAGTTAAAAGGAAATAAAGCCTAGGTCTTGAGTGTATTGAAATGGACTTTCTCTCCATGGCTTGTTTGGGGAAAATATCCTTGGGAGTTTGCTAAAACTATTTCATTACAGAAGCAAACAATCCAGAGAATTTATAGTATAGAGCAATTCAGTTAAACTAACAATTCTTTACACCCCCCTTCTTTGTCTTAAGCCATGCTTTTGTGCACATGTATATGCAATGTGAGGACAAAACAGTAAATTTCACTATTTGCAAGCCTTTTTTTTTTTTTTTTTTTTTTTTTCCTTAAGACAGGGTCTGCTTTCTAGCCCTGGCTAGCCTGGAATTCACTATGTAGACTAGGCTGGCTTGGAACTCAGGTTACCTGGAGATCAGCTGCTTCTGCCTCCCAAGTGCTGGGACTAAAGGCATGTACTACCATGCCTGGCTAGGCCTATTATCTGCCCGTTTTCCTTCCTTCCTTCCTTCCTTCCTTCCTTCCTTCCTTTCTTTCTTTCTTTCTTCCTTTCTTTCTTTCTTTCTTTCTTTCTTCTTTTTTTTTTTTTTTGAAGCCTCCTGATACAGTTTGAATGTGTTGTGGCCCGCATAGTCTTATGCATTTGATCACTTGGTCTCAAGCTGGTGGTGCTGTTTGGGAAAACTGTGGTGCCTTTAAGGGGTGGAGCTTCACTGGAGGAAGTGGGTCACTGGAGACAGGTCCTGAGGCTTTATAACTGGCCCCACTTTCTGTTACTGCCTCTACTTCTCAGTACAGACGCAATGTGACCATCCAGCCTCCTGCTTCTGCCTCCATGTCTTCACTGCCTGCTGCCATATCTTCCCACCAGGATGGAGTGTAGCTCCCTGGAACTGTGAGCCAGAATAACCCCTTTCTCCCGAGTTGCTGTTATCAGAGTATCTTATCATAGCAATGGGAAAGGAAACGAAGATGGCCCATTGCCCCCACGTCCACCTTTTCCTAAGATAGAATACAGCACCTGCTAGTCAAGTGCTCCACCACCAATCTGCACTCCCAACCCTCTAGCTCTTGCATGACCAGTCTCCTGTGAAACCTTGCACCGCTGCCACTGCTGGTTTTCAACATAATTCTGCCTTGACTGAATGTCATTGTGGTGGTTGGATGGCCCCATAGGCTCATACAAATACTTGGTCCCCAGTCAGTGGAACTGTTTGGGAAGGCTTAGGAGGTGTGGCCTTGTTGGAGGAGGCGTGTCACTGGGAGCAGGCTCTGAGGTTTCAAAAGACTTGGGCCATTTCTAGTGTTCCCTCTTTGCCTTCTGCTTATGGGTCAAGGTGTGCATTCTCAGCTCTTCCTGCCACCATGCCTTTGCCATCCTGGACTCTACCCTCTGAAACCACAGGCACAATTAAACGCTTCCTTTTAGAAGTTGCCTTGGTCACGGTGTTTTGTCACAGCGATAGAAAAGTAACTAAGACAGTTATTGTCAATTTTGAGAACTGTATCAGAGCCTGCTGGGTATGTGTAGGATGTGGAACAGGCATGGTCCATGATTCCAAATTTGCTTCATATAAATAAATCTTGAACAAAACCACTTGAAGGAGTTTTCCTTGGCACTGG
>CABHPP010168673.1:0-22645 GCA_902168425.1 Peromyscus attwateri | reverse complement strand
CCATATGATAACATATATGCTTGAATATAATTATGAAATCAACCATACGATAACATGTAAGCCTGAAAATACAGTTATAAAATCAACTATAGCCGGGCGTTGGTGGCGCACGCCTTTAATCCCAGCACTCGGGAGGCAGAGCCAGGCGGATCTCTGTGAGTTCGAGGCCAGCCTGGGCTACCAAGTGAGCTCCAGGAAAGGCGCAAAGCTACACAGAGAAACCCTGTCTCGAAAAACCAAAAAAAAAAAAAACAAAAAAAAAACAAAATCAACTATATGATAACATATATGTATGAAAAAACAGTTATGAAATCAACTACTTTATATTCTCATCTACAATGTTTAAAAATAAGTGTCTAACAATTTTAGTAATCAAAGAAATGATGATTGAAAATGTTTTGAGATTCAATCTCTCACCATCCAGATTGGCTATGATTAAGGAAGTCCTGACTAGATATCCTTCACCAGCAATTGAAATCTTCATGACTGCTACTACATTACTAACAGTACCCATGATACAAAACCATCCTTGATATCCACCAATAGATGGCTGGATAAGGAAAATATGTTACCCAGGGCACTTCACTCAGATATAAAGAAACGTCATAATATTTGTAGGAAAAAAAGCTGATGGCACATATACATATATATGACATGAAGGGAGAGAAGAGGTTATGTAAGAAGAAAAGATAAAGGGGCTGGGAGAAGTCAGCGAGTAAGAACATGTCAAGTAAAATAAGTATAATGATATGTGTATGAGAGTGAAAATTGTTGTTTGAATCTTAGATGGTCTTTTAATAAAAAACCCAGAGCCAGATATCAGGGTGAAAGCTGAAAGATCAGAGAAGCAGAACAGCCAGCCACTTGTTCTTACCTCTATGAAATCCTCAGCCTAAAGAGAGTGAGTTCCTGTTTCCTCACGCCTTATTTACCTTTCTCTGCCCTGCCGTATTACTTCCTGGAATTAAAGGCGTGTATGCTTCCCAAGCAAAGGCATGAGATCTCAAGTGCTGGGATTAAAGGTGTGTGCCACCACTGCCTGACCTCTATGTCTAATCTAGTGGCTGGCTCTGTCCTCTGATCCTCAGGCAAGTTTATTTGGGTACACAATATATCAGATAGTTACATTTATTACTACTATTAACACTATTACATTATTACTATGTATTATTACAAAAAGTTCTCACTTGTTAGTGCTCTAGTAGTACCACAAAATACATTGTAATATATGAAGGTGTGTTTTTTTTTGGGGGGGGGGGAGTATTTCAGGCCTGTGTCATCCACTCTTAATAATTTCTTGAATGTGGCTGTTGAATTCTACATTAAACTAAGAACTGATTAATTTGACCATAGGAAGCACCCTTTCAGCAGTTGAGACATATATACTGAACAACTGCAGAATTGGGCCATGCAGTAGTCAGAAAGTTTCATTATCAAGTAATTGTCTTTTGCAAAGCACTACTGTAGAATAATTTGCATTCTAAAATATACATTGGTTTTAGTTCATTTAAAAATAATTTACTTGCCTTTCTATGGCAAACTGGGATTATTATCACATGTACAAATGCATGGTATACTTTTCTTACTGGCTTCAACATAAGATTGTTTTACTTGTGATCTATAGGTGCACGCAAGCTAAGACTTAGGAGAGAAAAGGAACCACTCACCTTTAACAAGAAGCTTAGACATAAGAAATTTGGACCTCATTTGAAGGATTTGTTTCATGCTCTTCAGGTAAAGTAAAATACTTTTGTTAATAAGCCAGTTAAGTCATCCTGTTTAATTTTCTTATAGAGTCAAAAATGGCAAAGTGTTTACTAAATTTTAGTGAAAGTTTTGGAGTCTCTTAATTAAAGTGCTCATTTTCCTTGTAATGGAAATGAAGAGCCCTTTTATTATTTGGCATTTCTAGGGACCTTTCTAGTGCCAAAGACTGATGATGCATGACTGTAATTTTTAATAGATTTTATATTATTTTGTGTTTATATTCTCTGGAGCAGTAAATATGACATTTAACAAGATGACATGAATTGGAAGAACTTCTGTCTACACACACTCCCTCCAACACAAAAAATCACAGTATTGAATACAAAATCTTTTCTTTCTATATTTAAGAAACAGGACTACCATAGCGACAGATACCAGGGTGCAGAGGAAGCCTAGTCCAACATTCAATCCTATTGTGAATGGTTTTTTTCTTCTACTTAAAATTTTCTTTCTGTAATATATATTGCATGGTTGTAATTCTCACATGCAGTGTTTCTTTATTTTTAGTGAACTTTTCACTCTGGATAGAACTTGCAAAAGTCTTCAAAATACCATCAACTGAATCTTCCTAACTCAACATTTGTATCTCTGTCTTTCCAATTTCCAGTTATTTTTCTCTTTGCTGGAGATATTGCTTTATTACTCATTGGTCTTTGCTAAACATCCTGTTCCTTTTTAAAACTATTTTTATTTTGAAATTAAAATCTAACATAGTTTTTCCCTCTTTCTCTTCCCCCCCCTCTTCCCTTTGCCTGTACTCCCTGCACTGTTCTCTCTCAAATATAGAGAACGAACTAGAGGCAATTAAGAAACACTGAGAGCAAGAAAAATGGATTGCACCAGGGAAGAGACCCCTCTTCCTTTTAAAGTATTTGATAGCTCTTTGTGCTTCCTCTTTAAATGACTCTTGGTACAGTTCCCTGGATGGTTTGTTATTTGTGTTGTTTGCTTGCTCTAGGTCCAGTTTGTTCTCTGTTGATTCCAGTCTTCTATGTCACATGTAGATCAGGGAAAGACTTCCTTCCGTTTAGTAGGCTACCTACTCATTCTCTTAGTGGTTTCCTTTGCAGAACAGACATGTTTTGATCTCATGAGATTCCACATGCCCATTGTTTATATTATTTCTTGAGTCACTGGAATCACATTTAGAAATTCCTTTACTTACCTTTAAATGTACTCCCAACTTTATCCTCTAGTTGTTTCAGAGTTTCCGGTCTAATGTTGGGTTCTTTTATCCATTTGGAACTGTTTTTTTTCTGTGCTGGGTGAGAGACAAGAATCAAGTCTGATTCTTATCCCACAGCATTGTTTACTGAAGAGGCTGTCTTCTCCAATCTATATTATTTGGCTTCTCTTTCAAAGCTCAGGTGACTTAGTTCCATGGAGTTACATCTGGATCGTCTATTTTATTAAGTAGTCTATTTTTGTGCCAGTACCATGCTCTTTTATTATTATGGTCCTGTAGTATAACTTGAAATCATGTATTGTGGTACCTCTGCCAGTGTTCTTATTGTCCATGATGGTTTTCACTATTCTTGGTCTTTCGTACTTTCAAGTGAATTTTAAGATACATATTTTTTTATTTTGGTGAAGAACTGAGTAGTCATGTTTATGTTTAGATTAAATTGACTTTGAAGAGGTAGATGTATATTAGTTGAATTCTTTCAAAACTAAGTATATATTCTGTGTAAGATTTATTTTCACCTGCTCCTATTCTCCCAGTTCTACTCTTTATTAAATCATGAATCCTTAGTAGTAATTCATTATATTTCAACAAGTCTTTAATTTAATTTAAAGTTGTACTATACTGATCAGGCTACTCTTGAAGAGTTAAGCCTTCTTCAGCCTCTGAAGTTCTACAGTTTCAGGTATACAGCACCATAACTAGCCTACTTAATATTAATTCTATATAAATATTACATGCACATATTTTAACAGTGCAGGAGCTAAACCACAACACTTGACAAATGTTCAGCTGAAACTGTTAACAATACTCTGTAAACTTTAAGAATGGGCATTTTAAAGTTATCATTTAAATTGTTTGAATACAGTTAATTAACTCTCTCTACTAGTGAGCTCATTGTGGTATCTCACAACCTAAAGATAACAAACATTGAATCATGATAATTGTCTCTTCATCCCACCCTTATTTGTGGTTTTTAAGCCATTTTGAAAATCCTGCCGGGCAGTGGTGGCGCACGCCTTTAATCCCAGCACTCAGGAGGCAGAGGCAGGCAGATCTCTGTGAGTTTGAGACCAGCCTGGGCTACACAGCGAGTTCCAGGACAGACTCCAAAGCTACACAGAGAAACCCTGTCTCGGAAAAAAAAAAAAAGAAAATCCTTATAAATTACAGAACAGAGTATTGGAGACCATGGTACAAAACACAACAGCTTATTCATTCCTTGCATGGTTTAATGTCACCTTTTATCTGTCCCCAATCTTTTTTCCATTCCCACTATTATTACCTGTATTTTACATGCAGATAAGCTCTTTCTTATCTTTCTTATCTAGTATGTCAGCCCCTAGCATTTTGTATTTGTCTTTCTGTGGCTAACTTGTCATAATTAATGTTTCCCTTGAAGTCCATATATTTGTTTACAAGTGATGAGATTTCATTTTCTTTGTACATATATAATACTCATACATATATGTTTATCATATATATGTATTATATATACATAGTCACTTATTTTTATCTGTTTATTGATTAATAGGTACCTAGGTCAATTGTGTATCATAATTTTGTGACTCTTATAGTAGTTAATTTGGGGTATGGTATTTCTTTGGTATGCTGATCATTTCTCTTTGAGATTGCTGTACTTCAAGAGTTCTTTAGTGTGCCCTAAAGTTCAGTATGGTAAGAAGGACTTATTTACCAGAAAAGTATTAGGAGGCTTTAGGAAATCTAAGAAGTCCTTAGGTCATTAAGCATGTATTCTGAATGGGACTGTGGAAATCTGATCCATTACTTTCTATTTCTAACCTGACCATGCAGTGAAGGATTGTATGAGCATGTGCTGCCTGAGCCAAAGGAACTGAGACAATCAGCCATGGTCTGATCCTTAAAACTATAAGGAATATAAATTCTTATGTTTTTATATATAAAGTAGCCCAATCATATGGTGGTAGATCTGCTCTTGACTTTTGAGTAAAATCAATTCCTTTTTTCATAATAGCCGCATCCCAATTGACAATGTATAGCAATTTCTTTTCCTCCATCCTTGGCAGATTTTTTGTTTAAGTTTGATAATAGCTTTTTGTTATACCTGAGGCAGAATGTCTGCCTACAGCAACTTAATAAAGGAAGAGTTTAATTTGACTTAACAGTTTGGATAATATAATCAATCATAGCAGAAAAGGCATGGCTGTAGTCAGGTACATGGCAGGGGGAACAGGTGGCTGGATATCCCTCATCATCTGTTTTGTTGGAATAGAAAGCAGAGGAGAAAGGAAGTAAGGCTGGAATATAAAGCTCAAGGCTTTCCTAATGGAGGCATACTCTCTCTAGGTAGCCACTCCTTCCCACAAATGTTTCAAATCTCCACAAACAGTGCCATGAGCTAGTGACTAAGTGAGCTTGTGGGGATAATTTTATATCTAGACCATAACATCATTCTAACTGGGATAAGAGGTATCTCATTGTAGCTTTCCCTTGCATTTCCATGATGGTTAATTATTTTTCACATGTTATGTATCATTTCTCAGCTATTTATATTTCTTCTTTTGATACATATTTGGACCATATGTCTGCTTTTAAATTGGATTACCTTTGTGTTATTAAAAGTTTCTTCAGAAGCTTACCTGTTTTATATATTAATCCCTGGACAGAAGAATATGTGGCAAGCTTTTACTTCCATTCTTTGGGTTATTTTTTCACTCCAGTGGTTGTTTTCTTCCCTACACAGAAGCCTATGGCTTTTTAAATGATCACATTTATTTATGAGGCTGCTGTTTTCTGTACCTTTGGAGTCATAGACAAAAAGCACCATCATTGCTCATATGGATATAGTGTAGCTTTGTGTTCCATCTTACTAAATTTATAATTTCTGGTCTTAGGTTTACATTTTAATCACCTTTGAGTTGGAGTTCTCTGTAGAATGAAATACAGAGGTCAAATTGCAGTTTTCTGCATGTGGACATCCATATATGGAAGAACCTGTCTCTTCTTCAGTGTTTACTTTTTGACTCTTTATCAAAAATCAGCTGGCTATAGATGACTGATTATTTCTTGGGTAATTGCATAGCTTTACCCTTTGCTCATTGGGCTCTGTCTTCCTTTCTGTCTATGCCATGCTTCTTTGTCTACTGTGGCTCTATGGCATGTCTTGATATCAGATATACTGACACTTCCAGCTTTGTTGTGTTACATGTTATTTCAACGTATTGGTGTCTTTTTTCTCTACCGTATGAACTCCAATATTGTTTTCAATAGTTCTGAAATAAAATCACTGGTGTTTGGTTGAGGTTACATTGAATATATAGGTCACTTTTTCATTTTATAATATTCTTTCTATTATGATCATGTATGATCTTTTCAATTTTTGTGTGTCTGCTTCAATTTCTTTCATCAGTGTTTTACAAATTTCATTATAGAGGTGCTTCATTTACAAGGTTCATTTCTGGGCATTTTTTGACAGTAGTTTTGATTGTAAGTGCTTCCATTTCTTTCTCAGAAAGTTCACTAGAGTATTTAAATGCTATTTGGTTGTATAGTTTGGTTTTTGTTTTGTTACAAATTCTTGAAGCAAAGTATTAGTTCTAATATTGCTCTAGTATTGACTTTAGTATTGACTTTATATGCACATAAAAGCATATACTCTTTAAACAGTGATTATTTGACCCTGTCCCTTGCTAGTTGCATACCTTTTATGAATCTAAAAATTGGATTATAGACTAAAACATAATCACAGAATTATAAATAATTCAGAAACTCATTTAACATCTACACATAAAAAATTTCATGAAGAAAACAGAACTTAGCACATCTGTGTTATTAAATGCTTTGGTACATTGACAGATATGTAATGCTAATTCATAGAATGGCTATGTCCCTGTATGAGATACTTAGTGGAATAATCTATAAATTCAATGAAGTAATAATCAATCACATGGCATGGGTTTTATATTTTAGATAATAACAATTTTTTTCTAAATTTTATATTGCAGAATATAGGCACAATTTGTTTTGTAAAACAAACAGCGTTGATCTGGTAATAATGAGATATGCTAAAAGACTAGAGTAGCAAGAATAGCATAGCATTTTTATCTGCATCTAAATGAAATATAGAGTAGACAACTTAAAAATGGTTATATGTGTGTATATATGCATATATTAAAGAACCATTTGCTATAAGACATAAACAATGGAAAGAATATTGTTTAGTGTAGAAAATAGTAAATATAAGGATTCCTATTTCTTTTTTTTTAAATAATTTATTTTTATTTTATGTTTATTAGTGTTTTGTCTGCATGTATGTCAGACCCCCCAGAACTGGAGTTACAGACAGGTGTGAGCTGCCATGTCGGTGCTGGGAATTGAACCTGTGTCCACTGGAAGAGCAGTCAGTGTTCTTAACTGCTGAGCCATCTCTCCAGCCTGGATTCCTATTTCATATTATATACATAGATACTTTCTAGTTTTACAAAGTTCTTTAGGTAAAATAAAGTAGTTAATCTTGACAGTGGAAGATTCATATAACAAAGAAATGGAAATGTACTTTAAGCAAGCCTTAAGCAATGTAAAATACAAAATAAAAGTTTATAGGTTAGATAATATAAAGTCAAAAGTGTTTGTTCTATGAATTAATCTGTAGACAGTACAGTATATAAGTAATGGTTACCTAAATGCAAGAAGTTAATATATAGAATTTTTTAAAAATCTACCCAAACCATAAGGAAGTGTAATAGAATAGCACACACACACACACACACACACACACACACACACACACAGAAACACTGAGTGTTTCTGTGTATGAAGAAACACATAGGTTTGTGTGTATTTGCATATATGTAGATATTCATTCATGTTCAGTTTCATATGTAAATGTATACACATACATGTGTAGTTCAAATAACTTCAGGTGTCATTCCTCAAGCACTATCTACATTTATTTTCTTTTTTGAGACACACTAGTATGGAACTTGCTATGTAGGCTAGACTATTGTATCAGTAGTTCCCAGGAACCATTCCCCAATCTCCATCTCTCAGAACTGATATTATGAGTGTGTGCCACCGTGCCTGGCATTTTTATAAGGATTATGGGGACCGAATTCAGGTCCTTGAGCAAAGCAAGCACTTTGCCATCTGACACATCTCTCCAGCCCCCAAAACGCACATTGATATTTGAAAACATAGAAACACAAAAGAAATACTATCTTGTGTATGTCTGTAGGACAAAATTTTGGAAGCCTACAAATGTTAGCAAAGGTTATCAAGTGTTTCTAATTATATGGTCTATGCTAGTTAGCTATTGGTACATGACAAAACTTAGCATGACAGAGAACTGTTCTACTTATCAGTGTAAAATTTATAGGAGGCTTACTCCTCTCAGCTGTACATGGGGTGACTAAAGTACTCACAGTCTGAAGGATGGAATTATCTCAAGGCTTCTTTGCTCTAATATTAGCATTATTACTGGTTAAGTTTTAGAACACTCACACATGACCTTGCTGGCAATTGTAAGGCCTTCTCACACTCAGTGACTTACTAATGCAATGGTACATTTCTACAAGGGCCTGCCGATCCTGAGGTATTGTTTTAATGAATCTTAGAGTATAAGCTGTGTCATTAGGAAACTAGACTCTCTGATATTAAGGTGTTAGTATAAAAAGATAGAGCTTGAAGAAAATTTGGAGCAAAATATGAAATAAATTACTCATAAATCCCAATATCAAAAAACTCCTTCCAAGGAAATATAATTCTAAAGATATATCAAGAGTGCATGCATAGGGATTTTTTTGTAACTGTGTTTGTGACACTGGGGAGTTGAAGGTGACATAAATATTTGATCCTATAGGAACCAATAAATACACTGGAATCCTATGGTGCAAAGTTACATAGCACTCACTAGCTACATTAAGTAAATGCATAATATCAGTGTATCTGATAAGGCACTGAGAGATACTTTCAAAAGCTAACAGACCTGGTGCTAAAAGCTATGTTTGCAGTAGAAAGCAACCTAACAACAAATCTGCTACGTAATGTGTCTACTAGGGAACTATATAGTTTCATTTGGAAAATTACATATGTTTAGTTTAGACTATAGGAAACTAGTTCAGCAGATGGATCACCAGCCTGCGATGAGATGAAATCATTGTGAAATGACCTGTTCTGTTTCAGTGTCTGTTCAGGAACCCGTTGCTGTTATGTTGTGCAATGTGCAAAGCCACAGAATCCCTGACTTATATTGGAGCTTCAGAATTTTTGCCCAAATATTTAGAAAATCAGTTTTTGTTAACACCTTCATTTGCCACTCTGCTCACAGGTAGATTTTTCTTCTTTCTCTGCAGATTTCCAATTTGTTGTGATGTGTATACTTAAGTATATTATGTATATTTAAGAAATATGTCATATAAGCAGAAGACACAGGGTGCAGTGTACTTGAATGCCACTTACTAAAACTATTTTAAAAAATGCTCCAATACTACCTCCATATTTTTAATACATAAAACTTCACTTTTCTCTTTATATACCTTACTATCTTCCTGCCTCCCATCTACATACCTGTCCATTTCCTTTCCCCTCCCTTTTAGAAAACCACTCTTCTCAAGCCACAATATGTCCTTCCCTTATGTGCTTCTGTACTTTTCTACTTGTGTGTCTGTACTCAAGGTTTTTCTAAAACAGTCACATAATTCCCTACTGATTCTTCTATTTCTTTCACCAGAAATTGTAATTTTCAGAATCACATTGATTTGAACTTAATGCATTGAACTTAATGTGTAGTCAGAAGGTTTCTCCAGTCCCATCCGGCCCACAGTCCCACAGCTGCTTATAAAATAGTTACTTAGAGGTTTATATTAATTACCAATTGCATAGCCTATGGCAGACTTCTTGCTAGCTCGCTCTTACAACTTAAATTAACCCATTCCTATTCATCTATGTTTTGCCACATGTTCCGTGGCTTACCGATCTGCTGGCATGTTGTTCCTCGCGCTGCAGGCTGGCATCTCCTCTGCCTCTCCTTTCTCTTCCTGTCTATCTGCTTGGATTTCCTGCCTGCCTCTAAGCTGCCTTGCCATAGGGCAAACAGCTGTATTTATCAACCAATCAAAGCAACACATATTCAAAGGATATAGAAAGACATTCTACAGCAATTATGCTGTGGTACTCTTTTTTTTTTCTTAACTGACAAAGACAGGCCACTATTTATGTACAAGCAATTATGTACATTGTATATATGTTATTATATTAAGAAATATGAAATTATATTTAATCTTAATTCTTCTAAAGACTATCATAATGCTTAAGCCCATTGAAATCCCTTCATGCTCATTTGTAAAGAGTTATTATTTTGTCACTAAACAGGAATTATTATTGTACACATTTTCAATTTTAAAAAGTGTATTGATAATTTGACTCCCTAAAAGATATTGAAAATGGAAGGATTAAAGTGATCTAGAATTAATTGAGAAGTGATGGTCATAGTAATTCATTTTAGGACATAAAAAAGCCAGGAGGAGCATAATATAGCAGTTAGTGTAACCAGTGAAAAAATAGTAAAAATAATATTTACATTAATCTTTAATTATACAGAGGGCCAGAAAAAAGATAAGAAGAAATGAACACAAAGCATATGGGGAAAAAAAAAACACAAATGTTCCCAAGTGCAGAAGCCTTAATTAAAAGCAGATTATTTAGTATATTTTTCTTTTCCAGTGTCAAGAGTCCCCGTATATTTACATATCTTTTCCTATATCCTGATGCATCAGCCCAGGTATAATAAATAATAATAATTGCATACTCTACCTTGACTTGTAAGGATGAACTTCCATGCAGTTTTGGTATTAATAGTAATGACTTAGACTCATCTAATCCTGTCATTCTGCAGAGTTTTCAGGCTTCTCTGCCAGAGCTTTGATTTTGTCAAGTGTCCTGTAGTAAGTTGTATTACATTTGAGAAGCTGCCTACTTTAGGAAGTCGTTGTCCTGTAGTTTTCTGAGAAAGTCTCTTAGAAAATTCTTCCTCTATTCTTTAGAGTCTTATCCGTAAAACCACCTTTCACAAAGAGCTGTAGCTCAAGGAAGTGATCCGACTGGCGATGTCTCAAGGTAGACTCTTTTTTTAAAAAAATATTTTTATTTTATAATTAATTTAATTTTACATATCAACCACAGACTCTTAAGAGAAAACTGTTGACAACTTAAGGTAGACGTGTAAGGGAAATGCTCTCTCCCACTCCAAGCAGCTAACAATTGCCAATAGCTCCATGCCTCGGGCTTGGAGTTCTTGCCCAACTCCTCTTGTCATGCTGGGATGTGGTCTCACTAGGGCTTGCACAGGTTTTGTGGACACTCTTGTACCTGCTGTGCCTTCATGTGTGCCTCAGCCTTGGTGTAGTCAGAAGACGCTGTTTCTTTGTAGTTATCCACTGTCGTCTGAGTTTTTACACTCTTCCTTCTTCCTCTTCTCCAGTGAGCCTTGGCAAGAGAAGCTGAACTGTATGTTTCACTCAGAGCTGAGCATTCTTCAATTTCTGTCTCTGGATCTTGGCCATTGTGGGCCTCTGTGCTAATCACCATCTACTGGAGATAGATTCTTCTCAGATGATTGTTGAGAGATGCATTAATCTATGGAATAATATTAAATTGCTAGAAGTTGGTTTTATACTATATCCAACTAGCAGAATAATAATAGTAGGTTCTTTTACCTAGGGCCTATGACCTGTCCAGAAACAGGTTTTCAGCTTAGTAATAGTGCAAAATATAAATTTTGTCTTGTTCATTGAGACTTCAGCACATTCAGAAAGTGGCTGTTTCCTCCCCTAACATTCATCTCACTGTTAGAGCAGTGGGTACATCTTGCCATGTCAGTCATTATCATCGTTCTCAGGGATAATACCTGGATATGAAAGCTAGCCAGTAGGGTTGAAGCATCCATGTCAGTACCACCTTGGTTTCTTCGTGTTTTATAACTAAATGTGTGATGTCTTTAACAACAGGGATTTATTGTCAAGATCAGTGAGTAACCAAGAACAATGGCAGTAATCTATGAGGCCTCATTTAGAATTTAGAATTGTCCAACAATTCTAAAAAAAAAAGTTAGCCCATTTTTGTGAGACACAGTTCCCACAAAGTGATGTGAAAAGAGACCAGTTAATATCTGTACTCATAGTGAACTCTAACATAGAAAACAAAACAAATTAAATCCTAAGTTTAGAGAACTCAAACTTTGTATAATAGTCACTAGTCATGCTACCTTTGCTTCAGAGGAAGATGTTATTACACCAGATAACACATTTCTTCTCTTAGTTTTTGAATGAGCACTGTCTTTGTCATCTAAAATCATAAGCTGACTTGTCTCCTCTCTCAAGGAAGAGATACAATCTCTACCATCTATGACTGTTTATAGTACAAAGGAACATGTTAGCCAAGAGTTTAGAACAAAGAGCAGCCTGATTCAATATTTATATTCATAAGATTAAGGCTGATAGGGGAAAAAATCACCTAATAACTATTCTTGTATTTGTATGCTGTAGGAAGAGACTAAACATTGCCATAATGGGAAGAAACTGCAATATATATTGCTTAACTGAAGCTTTCCTTTCCTTCAGACACACAAAAGTTGAAAAGAGGAGGATGCAAAAAAGTATACTGTGTGAACCCCAACCAGAGCAAATGCTGGTGTAACTATAGTAATTTTAAGTACAATGACATTTCAAGCAAGATTTAATGGTATGAGTCAATAAATGATGTATATCATAAAATTGTAAGTGGACATGACTGAATAACATTGTTTTAAAACATATAAAACAAAATTCACCTAAAATAAATTAAAAGACCCTTTCAGAATTCCTGTTTCTTCTCTACCTCATCCTTTCTTTTCAGTTGCTAGTTGTCTTCACATCTGAGATTCTAAAGTAAAATGATTTTCTCACTAAGGTGCTTACTGTCCATCAAATTAATACTAATCCATGATATTTACTTGGAAATTATTGCCCACACTGTATATATTTCACTTTCTATTAAATAACTCTATAAATGCCTACATAAAATATTCAAATATTTACTTTTCTATAACATTTTTCTAAACATAAAACAGAAATTCATTTAAATATTCTTAGAGATATATGGTGGAAGTGTTATTAATTCATATGATTACTTCAAGAGCAACATACATTTTTAGAAATATTTTAATTGTTTTTTTAAACTACTATTTAAGTTTTGTGTGTATATGTGTATGATCTTGCAATAACACACGTGTGCAAGACATCTTAAAGAAGTCATTCTTTCCTTCTACTATGTGGATCACAGTAATTGTGACAAGCATCTTTTCTTGTGAAGCCATTTTGCTAGCCCTAAAATGACACTCTTCTCTTTATCTTGATTTAATCTATTGGTAAGGCATTTGACTAATTTTGTTTGTTGAGATGGGGTGGGATGCAGCCCAGACTGATCTTGCACTTGAACTTGATCTGTACCTGAGGCTTCAAGTCTTCTTCTGCCTACTTTCAGGTGTGCTCTGCCATACCCAATTCAATTGGTTTTGGTTCAACTTATCAAGCTTTTCATTTATAAACTTTGTATTATTTTATTGAGTTGCTTTCTCTTATGTTGAATTATCTTTCTTAGTTCACTCATACTGTTCATCTGTCACATATTGCTGTTTTTCATGTCTTTTTTATGTGGAGGTTTCCACTGAGTTTGCATGGACAATTCTTTACTTTTATATGGTGGCCTTCATGATATGTTGCTTTCTTCTTTTAGTGTGACTTGTAAAAACTGATTTCTCATGTAATGTTGAATTTGTTTACAAAAGTTGTCTATAATAAAATGTCTTAAAGCTTCTTTGTTTGTGAACAGAGTTTTGGGACAGAGATTAACCATGTAATAAAAGAGTAAATTAGCATTTCTGCAAGTCTTGAAAGAGTGGACAAACTTTAACACTTCAAGCAGATATGTAGGCAACATAAATTGTGGTATGCATACTCCATGGTGACTCCTCCTGAATTGATAGCACTATTAGAAATTGTGGACTTCTAAATACACTGTTGATAGTAATTCTCTTATTTGAAAGTGATTCTTGAGTTGATTGCCGCATTCACATTGCAGGATCTATAGGCTGACTGAAGGGGTGTATTATAGTGAAAGTTAACAATTAGAATCATAGCTTTTACTGTGTGACACTCCATTACTAGATTTAGCCCTCATATACAGTCTTCCCTGCCACAGGTTTGACTGTTATGGGCTATAGATGTAGATGTGGTCTCTCCCACCATTATGTTTTTCCTCTCTATTGCTATGGTGTAGATATTTGCCCTGGAACTAACCTCAGTCTCCCATATCTGCATGAGCGAATAGGCGAGGTTGTATGCTTCTCCCATTTTATTAAGTAGAAGTTCCCACTAGAGTTCAAGTGAGACTGGGTTGTGACTGCAACTAAGTTAATGCTTCAGAAAATATAGCTCAGGGGCATAGTACCAGTCCACTGTACACCAGGGCTTGGGATTGATTCTTGGTTCTTGTGGGATGGAGGAGAGAGAAAGGGAGAAGTACTTTTTTTTAAATAATAAAAATATATTAATTAAAAAAGGAAATTGAAAGGCTGGAGCTGTCACTCAGTGGTGGAACACTTGCTTGGGATAAAACCCCCAGCATTTAAAAAATTAAAAGGGAAAGAAGAAGAACTTAAATTATAAAAATATGTATAAAAAAATGACCTACCCTGGTGATAGGATGGCCAAACACCCTAATTGTCGTGCTAGAAACCCCATCCAGTGACTGAGGGAACTAGATGCAGATATCCACGGTCAGGCCCTGGGTGGAGCTCCGGGAGTCCAACTGGCGAGAAGGAGGAGGGTTTATGTGAGCAAGAGTTGTTGGGACCAGGGATGGATGGAATACAGGGACAAGTGGCCAAACGAATGGAAACACATGAACTGTGAACCAATGGCTGAGGGGCCCCCAACTGGATCAGGCCCTCTGAATGGGTGAGACAGTTGATTGGCTTGATCTGTTTAGGAGGCATACAGGCAGTTGGACCGAGTCCTGTGCTCAGTACATGAACTGACTGTTTGAAACCTGGGGCTTAGTAGAGACCCTTGGCTTAGCCTGGGAGGAGGGGACTAGACCTGCCTGGGCTGAGTCCACCAGGTTGATCTCAATCCTCGGGGGAGTCTTTGCCCTGGAGGAGATGGAAATGGGGGGTGAGCCGGGGGGAGGGGGGCGGGGCGGGAGGAGGGAGAACGGGGGAATCTATGGCTGATATGTAAAGTTGAATTATATTGTAAAATAAAATAAAATAAATTCAAAAAAAGAAGAAAAAAGGAAAACATTAAAAGGAAAAAGAAAATAGAGGAAAACTCAATTAAAATGAAGATAAAAGTAAGAAACATAAGAAGAAGTGATTTGTGATGTTAAAATGAAAATAGATGAAGGAAAATTTAAGTGAAAAAAATCTTCCTGGCTAGGTTCTCTCTGGATCTTCTAGAGTTGAAATTCTCAATAAATAGGGTGAGAATAGTAGGTTGTATTTTCAGATTATTCTAGTTCTTCTCAGTTGTCACCAAACTAGTAGGAGCAGAAACAGGCTGTGCCCAACAATTGACAAAGTCAGGACATGTCGACTGTACTAGCAATGTGTACTCTCTGGAGTCTTTAGGTCTGCAGTGCTCTGAACATAGTTATGGCAGAACAGGGAGTCTGTCTTGCATCCTTAATGTAGATGAAATGTAGACTGCTTTGGGTATGTCTTCACTTAGGAAGTTTTATTCTGTACAATGGATATTTAGACCGTGTTAGGACTACAGAAAACTCTTCTCACTGAGCACTAAACTTGGAAAGACTGTGGGCAACGCTGAACCATTTGCACTGAAGGTGTTTAATTTTTGCAACCTGGAGTACAGAAAACATCCAGGACATTGGGCATGCCTGGAATGCCTCTCACAGTGTGTGTGTGTGTGTGTGTGTGTGTGTGTGTGTGTGTGTGCATAAATCTGTCAGTATACTGTATCATAGAAACCCTCCCAGGTATAACTGTCTCGACTTTTCCTGTGGTTGCTGCTTACCCAGCTGATGCACTGAGGTGTCCAATAGAAGTCTGAGATGTGACTATGTCGGAATTTCCAGTCTCAGTCCCTGACAACAGAAGCTCTAGCATTAAGATTTCACCGATCTTCTTGTTAATTTTTTTTGTGTAGCTAGCTTGTTTTCAGACTCCAGCCTGGGTATTTTGGCTACTTGTTTGTAAGATGCAGCCTTCGGTGCCAAGTCTTGGCTTCCACTGTCACTGACTGCCTAGGAACAGAGTCCACTTCTCTATCAAATTTTGTATTCCAGGAGCCATGGTATTTGCTCACCTTGCTTTGACATTCTCTCTAGTCTGTGGAATATGCCAGGTTTCATTTTCTATGCAGAAAACTTGCACTTGTCCTTCAACGACAAATTCCAAGTCTATTTTTTTCCATCCCTTGGAAGTGAAAACAAGTGCCACCACTTTGGACCTGAACTTGAATTTTATCAATTATGTGTTTTTATTGTTCACTTTTATTGTTTGTTTTTCTTTTTCACCTGTCACCTTTATTTCTTCCCTCTTTGCTTTTACTTTTTCCATTTTTATGGACATTTCATTTGTATGTATTCAAATCACCACCAGATTTAATCTTGTATTTATGTCATTGTTGTTATTTATTTCTATACTCATTACATCTATACACGCAGAGGTCTACATTTCAAGCTGATTGGATTTTATTAGTTTGTGAGTTTACTACATTATACTGAGTGTTTTCTATTTTCTCTTCCTCTTCTTTTTCTTGTTTTTCCAGCCCATATTCTTCTTGTTATTTCCTCTTTCTAAATATTATACTTAAATAGAAAAACCATAGCTTATACTAGGAATTCTGAAATCTCACATTGTAAGACTGTTTATGTTGACCATCTATGAGAGATCTCAGTGAGTTGGTTGGTCTAATTCTTGTTCATAGGATGGTTTGAGAAAGCCTGTTATTTCAATTAAGTCTCTTGTAATAAACCAAATATCCCATTAGCAATGTAATACTATCTCTCAATAAGACAGTTCATAACTTCTATGTATTATGAACTAAGTTCCTGGCTTAGGTAATAGGTATCTGGTATTAGATACCTGTATTAGATACCCAGTGTATAGGAGCAAAACATCACCACCACTACCAGAATCCAGTAGACCTATAATGGCTCAATTCCCATGCACAGGATTCTATACATTATTAAGTCCAGATTTATTCAAATACCACATCTTCTAGCTTTTTTTTTACTTTGAATATCTGTATTTGAGTAGAAGTATTGGCATCTACATGTAATTTTTTTGTTCTCTCAATAGAATATGTTTTAACAGTATTTTCTCTCAATGGGATATGTTTTTACCAGTGTTTTCTTTTTCTTTTCTTAGGAGTTATTTTAATCCCAGGAGGTGCAATTGGCAATTTTCTGGGAGGTTTCATTGTTTCCAAGTTGAAAATGTCTTGTAAATACAAAATGAAATATATAATAGTGACATCTATTACATCACTTCTGCTTTTCATATTAATAGTTTTTGTACAGTGTGAAACAGTACAATTTGCTGGAATCAGTGAAGATTATGATGGGTAAATATAAGTTTGTATACTTAACTTTTTAAAGCATAACTGAAGGCATATTTTCCAGAGTAATAATCCAGTAACTTTATATATTTATATAATTCTTAGAATTATTAAATATTCAAATGAAGTATGAAACATAGTTTTGCTTTTCATAGTAGTAGTTCATATCTCATAGAGATATGCTTATTTATCATGACCTGTCTGCATTCTTGTAGACATCAAGGATGGGCTTAAAGTATATTTGAGCATGTACATGGACATTTTAAATTAAATATGAAAAAATTCAATGAGTTTAGCATGGGTTAGTATTAAATATTGTACAACACAAATGCAACTGAAAACCAAAGGGTTAATCAAGTGAAATGATAAGAGAGAATGATAGCATTTTCAACTACAATGGACTAGCTAAAAGCAAACCAATATTCAGTACATGCTATTGGAGCTATTCACAGGGTTATAAAACATTACTTTAACTTCACTTCTCTTACAAATTCATCCAAAGGACTTAGAAGAAGTTCTTGAATTCACAGACATAGCAACAAAAGATATATCTATGACTGAAAAATAAATGATAATTTTATAAAAACATAAAAATTAAAAGCCTTTTATGAGCAAAAAATCTTGTGGAATGATTATACTACAGAATGGAGAAATATTTGAATAATGAAAATTCAGAGAGTCTGCTGCTGCTTGAGAATTAGTGATGTGCCAACAAAAATACTAAGACTTAACTGCTTCTTTCCTCTAGCAAGAATCAAATGGAAAAACTTATCATTAACAGTAATTCGTTTGCAAATTAACAAATAAGATGTCCAAATAAATTGCCCAAATATTCAATATGGACAAAATCATTTATGAATAAAATAAAATGTTTTTCATCAAAGAATGGTAGACAATAATCTATTTAAATACCAAAAGGTTATAAACATATCAGTTCTCTACAAATTCATTTGAAAATTATTTATAATTCATAGAAAATCTTTTTAAAATGCATTTTAGTTAAAACAGAGTTATGTCATTTTCCCTCTAATAAAGAATTCCACATATCTCAAAGAGCCTATATACATAAGCAGGGCAAAAAATAAAATATCTTGAGTGGAGAATACACTCCCTTAAATATCAAAGCAAAGAAACCAAGTTGGAGAACTCTACTGCTGGAGATAAAAATTTATTGTGAAGCCAAAGCAAGTGTGGTGGTATTGTCTCAACCACAAATCTTTACAAGACTCAGAATAGATAGCTCAGTGATATATTATGAATTCTTAGAAATTTAATGTATGTAAAGCAGATATTCCAATCTGAGAAGGATGCTACATATTTTAAAAATGTATTCCTGGGAAATTTACTTTTCCCACTGGAAATAGAATTTAAGACACTACTTCCAATTTCACATAATTCTCCAGTATTTAAGAGATCTATATATGTACAATAAAATTTGTCGTGCTAGGAAAACATAGAATTATATTTCTGCCTTACAGTAAGATAGAATTTATGTCAGAAGATAAAATACTTTAAATTTATAAGTAAATTTGTGTTTATTTTTTATGATTAATGAAAGGTTATACACATGAAAAACAGTCAGTTTATATAATTTGATGCAAAAATTTATAAAAAAAATATTTTCTTCTAGCTGAAAGATCACAGGGAAAATGAGAGGTAACAGGTTTTCTGTTCACAATATAAGAAACTGGACTGTGGGATTATAAGCATTAGGTATATACTCTTTTGTGAATACTTATTTATATTTTTCTTAAAACACTATTGTTTCTCAACATTAATATCAGTTTTGTAGAAGACATGTCAAAGCATAGATTGCTGCCTCCCATCATAATTTCTAATATGACAAGTCCAAGAATTTGTAAGTTCACAGGCAATGGTTTTGCTGCTAGGACAAGGGAAACATATATTAGTTAATAAATAAGCTGCTTTGGCCTATGGCAAGGCAGCTTAGAGGCAGGCAGGAAATCCAAGGAGAGAAACAGGAAAGAGAAAGGCAGAGTCTAGAGATACTCCAGCCTGTTGCCCAAGGAGCAACATACCAGCAGATTGATAAAGCCATGGAACACGTGGTAAAACATAGATTAATAGAAATGGGTTAATTTAAGATATAAGAGCTAGCTAGCAAGAAACCTGCCATAGGTCATACAGTTTGTAAATAATATTAAGCCTCTGAGTATGGTGATATTTTCTTTTGTACTAAAATGTTATTTGTATGTTAATAAATAAAGTTGCCCGGGGGTCAGAGCTATTAGCAAGCCATAGGAAAGCAGGGCTGTGGTGGCGTATGCTTGTAATCCCAGCACTTGGTAGGCAGAGCTAGGTCAGTCTCTGTGTGTTCAGGGATACAGCCAGCATTGGATACACATGCCTTTAATCTCAATACCAACCATAGAAGACCTGGAGGTCTGTACAGACAGGCAGTGACGAGGCGGTCATGTGGTTGGGTTTACAACCAATGAGAAGGCAGAACAGCTAGTCTATATAAAGACTTTAACACAGGAAGTAGCTCTCCTTCAGAGAGGTAGGACTACCGCAGGAGGAAGGGTAAGGTTTTAGCTCTTAGCTCTGACCTCTTGGCTTTCTTCTTTGCATTGGTTCTGTGTTTCTTATTTAATAAGACGGTTGGTTACATCTACATCTGAGTGATTATTTTATAAGCAGCTGTGGCACCACAGGGCCAGGTGGGACCAGAGAAAACTTTTGACTACAATCATGGGAACTGAACTTGAGTTCTCTAGAAGTAAGAGCAACAAGTGCTCTTAACTGCTGAGTCATTTCACTGAAACCCAAAGTATTGGTTTAGCACAACATTGCTTCTTTGAAAAAAATAAATAACTGCCCATCCTTCAACTAAACTAGAAAAATAGAGAAATTCAAGTTAATAATTTTAGAGATCAGAGAGAGCCAGTAGAGCAGACACCATAAAGTCTCAAAGCCCTTGGAGGAAAGAACTAAATACTGTCATATTACATCAATATGTGAAAACATCATGAGATAATTAAGGAAAAAAAAAACCTTACTAGCTATAGTTACAAAAAGCAAATAAAATAAAATTCCCAAGAGTAAATTTAAACAAGGAAGTAAATTACTGCAATGGAAATTATAATTACATAGTAAGTTATAGGCCAGCCTAAATTAAATTTTTTTTAAAAAAATAAAAATAAAATCATAAAACACTGTTCAATAAAGGACATTGTAAAATAGTGTCTTCCAGAGGCTGAGATAGTTTAGGGAATAAGAAGTGGATGAAAAAGGGATTGTAAATATATTCAAGGAGGCATTTATATATTAGGAATAACTTCAACTGTATAACACAAAAGATAATCATGGTTAATAATTTCTTACATATTTTAAAACAGCTGACTGTAGGTGTAGTTTTCCTGTCCCAACTGACTGCTCCCAAATAGCCAGCATGACTTAAAATTACTTATTTATGCTCTGCCAATCACTCAGGCTTGTTACTAGCTAACTCTTACATTTATGTCAATCCATATTTCTTATCTAGGCTTTGCCATATGGCTTGATACCTTTTCTCAGTACAACATGCACACCTTGCTCTCTCTGTGTCTGCTGGTGACTCCTGACTCTACCTTTCTTTGTCCCAACATTCTCCTAATCTGGCTCTCCTGCCTAACTTTATCCTGTTCAGCTAGTGGCCAGTCAGCTTCTTTGTTAAGCAAATCACAGTGACAAATCTTCACAGTGTACAAAAAAGATTATTCCACAGCAGGTACCAAAGAGGAATTTGGATATTCCCAAATGCAAAGAAATGATACATGCTTAAAGTGGTGAATATGACAATTACTTAAATCTCAATATTGTGTATTCACATTCATGAATTTATAAGATTATGTAAATTATAATCAACCAAGAATCATCAAGAAAATAGGTTTACAGAGAAAAATCAATAGATAGATCATACTAAACAAACTAAAAATGAAATGAAAAATTCTGAAGGTAGCCAAAAATTAATAACTTGATAAAATTCAACATCTGTTACTTTTTGAGGTGATAAAATGTTCCCCAGCACATGGAAGCTGAGGGAGGAGGATTGTCATGAGTTGGAGGTCAACCTTGATTACATAGTGAGTTTAGGTCAGGTTGGGCTGTAGGGGAAGGATCTCTCTCAGAGAACAAAAAAGAGAGAGAGGAAGGAAGTATGAAAGGAAGAAAGAAAAAAGGAAGGAAGGGAAGAAGGAAGGAACAAAAGAAAAAAAGAAAGAAAGAAGGAAGGAAGGGAGAATGAAATGGAGAGAAAATGAGGGAGAAATAAAAACGAAGAAAGGAACCAACAGTTGACTACTATGGTGATTTCAGATATATACAAATATAACAAAAACTGGATTGCATACTTTAAAGGAATATATTGAATATTAATCAAGAAAGCTTTTATTTCAAACACACAATGTACATTTTTAAGTAAATTAAGAAAACTGGAATTTAAAGATTAGTACTTCATTATGGATTCTGAGTTACTACAGCTAACTCTATACTTAAAATTCGTGATGAGAATGTTTTTATTTTGGCCCATTATTCACATCTTGATAGCTTCAATCCCTGTGTTATAATATTAGTTGGAACTTTGGGGATGTTAATTAGTCTTACTTGAAAACATGAGCATGAAGTCTCCATGAATCACATTAGTTTTCTCACAAGAAGAAGTGTCCAGTGCCCCAACTCTTTACTCCTTATGAGGACATATTGGAAAAAATGATCCTCTGTGATATAGTAAGAGGGTAATCACTAAATATGGAATCTGATCCTCTGGCATTATTTTGGCTAGTGTTTTGTCAATTTGATATAAGCCAGCATCATCCCGCCTCAGCGAAGAAAATTCTTCCATAAGATCAGTTTGTAGGAAGCCCGAGGACCATTTTCTTGATTAATGATTGAAATGGGAGGGTACAGGCCATTGTACATCATGCTACCCTTGGGGAGTGGTCTTGGGGTGGATAAGAAAACAAACCCAGCAAGCAAAAAAGCAGCAATCCTCCATGGGTTCTACCCTTCAGATGTCTGCCCTGACAGTGATGACATGTGACCTGCCAGTTGTAAGCTGAAATAACCCTTCCCTTCCTAAGTTCTTATTGGTCATGAT
>CABHPP010168672.1:0-22652 GCA_902168425.1 Peromyscus attwateri | reverse complement strand
CCATATGATAACATATATGCTTGAATATAATTATGAAATCAACCATACGATAACATGTAAGCCTGAAAATACAGTTATAAAATCAACTATAGCCGGGCGTTGGTGGCGCACGCCTTTAATCCCAGCACTCGGGAGGCAGAGCCAGGCGGATCTCTGTGAGTTCGAGGCCAGCCTGGGCTACCAAGTGAGCTCCAGGAAAGGCGCAAAGCTACACAGAGAAACCCTGTCTCGAAAAACCAAAAAAAAAAAAAACAAAAAAAAAACAAAATCAACTATATGATAACATATATGTATGAAAAAACAGTTATGAAATCAACTACTTTATATTCTCATCTACAATGTTTAAAAATAAGTGTCTAACAATTTTAGTAATCAAAGAAATGATGATTGAAAATGTTTTGAGATTCAATCTCTCACCATCCAGATTGGCTATGATTAAGGAAGTCCTGACTAGATATCCTTCACCAGCAATTGAAATCTTCATGACTGCTACTACATTACTAACAGTACCCATGATACAAAACCATCCTTGATATCCACCAATAGATGGCTGGATAAGGAAAATATGTTACCCAGGGCACTTCACTCAGATATAAAGAAACGTCATAATATTTGTAGGAAAAAAAGCTGATGGCACATATACATATATATGACATGAAGGGAGAGAAGAGGTTATGTAAGAAGAAAAGATAAAGGGGCTGGGAGAAGTCAGCGAGTAAGAACATGTCAAGTAAAATAAGTATAATGATATGTGTATGAGAGTGAAAATTGTTGTTTGAATCTTAGATGGTCTTTTAATAAAAAACCCAGAGCCAGATATCAGGGTGAAAGCTGAAAGATCAGAGAAGCAGAACAGCCAGCCACTTGTTCTTACCTCTATGAAATCCTCAGCCTAAAGAGAGTGAGTTCCTGTTTCCTCACGCCTTATTTACCTTTCTCTGCCCTGCCGTATTACTTCCTGGAATTAAAGGCGTGTATGCTTCCCAAGCAAAGGCATGAGATCTCAAGTGCTGGGATTAAAGGTGTGTGCCACCACTGCCTGACCTCTATGTCTAATCTAGTGGCTGGCTCTGTCCTCTGATCCTCAGGCAAGTTTATTTGGGTACACAATATATCAGATAGTTACATTTATTACTACTATTAACACTATTACATTATTACTATGTATTATTACAAAAAGTTCTCACTTGTTAGTGCTCTAGTAGTACCACAAAATACATTGTAATATATGAAGGTGTGTTTTTTTTTTTTGGGGGGGGGGGAGTATTTCAGGCCTGTGTCATCCACTCTTAATAATTTCTTGAATGTGGCTGTTGAATTCTACATTAAACTAAGAACTGATTAATTTGACCATAGGAAGCACCCTTTCAGCAGTTGAGACATATATACTGAACAACTGCAGAATTGGGCCATGCAGTAGTCAGAAAGTTTCATTATCAAGTAATTGTCTTTTGCAAAGCACTACTGTAGAATAATTTGCATTCTAAAATATACATTGGTTTTAGTTCATTTAAAAATAATTTACTTGCCTTTCTATGGCAAACTGGGATTATTATCACATGTACAAATGCATGGTATACTTTTCTTACTGGCTTCAACATAAGATTGTTTTACTTGTGATCTATAGGTGCACGCAAGCTAAGACTTAGGAGAGAAAAGGAACCGCTCACCTTTAACAAGAAGCTTAGACATAAGAAATTTGGACCTCATTTGAAGGATTTGTTTCATGCTCTTCAGGTAAAGTAAAATACTTTTGTTAATAAGCCAGTTAAGTCATCCTGTTTAATTTTCTTATAGAGTCAAAAATGGCAAAGTGTTTACTAAATTTTAGTGAAAGTTTTGGAGTCTCTTAATTAAAGTGCTCATTTTCCTTGTAATGGAAATGAAGAGCCCTTTTATTATTTGGCATTTCTAGGGACCTTTCTAGTGCCAAAGACTGATGATGCATGACTGTAATTTTTAATAGATTTTATATTATTTTGTGTTTATATTCTCTGGAGCAGTAAATATGACATTTAACAAGATGACATGAATTGGAAGAACTTCTGTCTACACACACTCCCTCCAACACAAAAAATCACAGTATTGAATACAAAATCTTTTCTTTCTATATTTAAGAAACAGGACTACCATAGCGACAGATACCAGGGTGCAGAGGAAGCCTAGTCCAACATTCAATCCTATTGTGAATGGTTTTTTTCTTCTACTTAAAATTTTCTTTCTGTAATATATATTGCATGGTTGTAATTCTCACATGCAGTGTTTCTTTATTTTTAGTGAACTTTTCACTCTGGATAGAACTTGCAAAAGTCTTCAAAATACCATCAACTGAATCTTCCTAACTCAACATTTGTATCTCTGTCTTTCCAATTTCCAGTTATTTTTCTCTTTGCTGGAGATATTGCTTTATTACTCATTGGTCTTTGCTAAACATCCTGTTCCTTTTTAAAACTATTTTTATTTTGAAATTAAAATCTAACATAGTTTTTCCCTCTTTCTCTTTCCCCCCCTCTTCCCTTTGCCTGTACTCCCTGCACTGTTCTCTCTCAAATATAGAGAACGAACTAGAGGCAATTAAGAAACACTGAGAGCAAGAAAAATGGATTGCACCAGGGAAGAGACCCCTCTTCCTTTTAAAGTATTTGATAGCTCTTTGTGCTTCCTCTTTAAATGACTCTCGGTACAGTTCCCTGGATGGTTTGTTATTTGTGTTGTTTGCTTGCTCTAGGTCCAGTTTGTTCTCTGTTGATTCCAGTCTTCTATGTCACATGTAGATCAGGGAAAGACTTCCTTCCGTTTAGTAGGCTACCTACTCATTCTCTTAGTGGTTTCCTTTGCAGAACAGACATGTTTTGATCTCATGAGATTCCACATGCCCATTGTTTATATTATTTCTTGAGTCACTGGAATCACATTTAGAAATTCCTTTACTTACCTTTAAATGTACTCCTAACTTTATCCTCTAGTTGTTTCAGAGTTTCCGGTCTAATGTTGGGTTCTTTTATCCATTTGGAACTGTTTTTTTCTGTGCTGGGTGAGAGACAAGAATCAAGTCTGATTCTTATCCCACAGCATTGTTTACTGAAGAGGCTGTCTTCTCCAATCTATATTATTTGGCTTCTCTTTCAAAGCTCAGGTGACTTAGTTCCATGGAGTTACATCTGGATCGTCTATTTTATTAAGTAGTCTATTTTTGTGCCAGTACCATGCTCTTTTATTATTATGGTCCTGTAGTATAACTTAAAATCATGTATTGTGGTACCTCTGCCAGTGTTCTTATTGTCCATGATGGTTTTCACTATTCTTGGTCTTTCGTACTTTCAAGTGAATTTTAAGATACATATTTTTTTATTTTGGTGAAGAACTGAGTAGTCATGTTTATGTTTAGATTAAATTGACTTTGAAGAGGTAGATGTATATTAGTTGAATTCTTTCAAAACTAAGTATATATTCTGTGTAAGATTTATTTTCACCTGCTCCTATTCTCCCAGTTCTACTCTTTATTAAATCATGAATCCTTAGTAGTAATTCATTATATTTCAACAAGTCTTTAATTTAATTTAAAGTTGTACTATACTGATCAGGCTACTCTTGAAGAGTTAAGCCTTCTTCAGCCTCTGAAGTTCTACAGTTTCAGGTATACAGCACCATAACTAGCCTACTTAATATTAATTCTATATAAATATTACATGCACATATTTTAACAGTGCAGGAGCTAAACCACAACACTTGACAAATGTTCAGCTGAAACTGTTAACAATACTCTGTAAACTTTAAGAATGGGCATTTTAAAGTTATCATTTAAATTGTTTGAATACAGTTAATTAACTATCTCTACTAGTGAGCTCATTGTGGTATCTCACAACCTAAAGATAACAAACATTGAATCATGATAATTAGTCTCTTCATCCCACCCTTATTTGTGGTTTTTAAGCCATTTTGAAAATCCTGCTGGGCAGTGGTGGCGCACGCCTTTAATCCTAGCACTCAGGAGGCAGAGGCAGGCAGATCTCTGTGAGTTTGAGACCAGTCTGGGCTACACAGCGAGTTCCAGGACAGACTCCAAAGCTACACAGAGAAACCCTGTCTCGGAAAAAAAAAAAAAGAAAATCCTTATAAATTACAGAACAGAGTATTGGAGACCATGGTACAAAACACAACAGCTTATTCATTCCTTGCATGGTTTAATGTCACCTTTTATCTGTCCCCAATCTTTTTTCCATTCCCACTATTATTACCTGTATTTTACATGCAGATAAGCTCTTTCTTATCTTTCTTATCTAGTATGTCAGCCCCTAGCATTTTGTATTTGTCTTTCTGTGGCTAACTTGTCATAATTAATGTTTCCCTTGAAGTCCATATATTTGTTTACAAGTGATGAGATTTCATTTTCTTTGTACATATATAATACTCATACATATATGTTTATCATATATATGTATTATATATACATAGTCACTTATTTTTATCTGTTTATTGATTAATAGGTACCTAGGTCAATTGTGTATCATAATTTTGTGACTCTTATAGTAGTTAATTTGGGGTATGGTATTTCTTTGGTATGCTGATCATTTCTCTTTGAGATTGCTGTACTTCAAGAGTTCTTTAGTGTGCCCTAAAGTTCAGTATGGTAAGAAGGACTTATTTACCAGAAAAGTATTAGGAGGCTTTAGGAAATCTAAGAAGTCCTTAGGTCATTAAGCATGTATTCTGAATGGGACTGTGGAAATCTGATCCATTACTTTCTATTTCTAACCTGACCATGCAGTGAAGGATTGTATGAGCATGTGCTGCCTGAGCCAAAGGAACTGAGACAATCAGCCATGGTCTGATCCTTAAAACTATAAGGAATATAAATTCTTATGTTTTTATATATAAAGTAGCCCAATCATATGGTGGTAGATCTGCTCTTGACTTTTGAGTAAAATCAATTCCTTTTTTCATAATAGCCGCATCCCAATTGACAATGTATAGCAATTTCTTTTCCTCCATCCTTGGCAGATTTTTTGTTTAAGTTTGATAATAGCTTTTTGTTATACCTGAGGCAGAATGTCTGCCTACAGCAACTTAATAAAGGAAGAGTTTAATTTGACTTAACATTTTGGATAATATAATCAATCATAGCAGAAAAGGCATGGCTGTAGTCAGGTACATGGCAGGGGGAACAGGTGGCTGGATATCCCTCATCATCTGTTTTGTTGGAATAGAAAGCAGAGGAGAAAGGAAGTAAGGCTGGAATATAAAGCTCAAGGCTTTCCTAATGGAGGCATACTCTCTCTAGGTAGCCACTCCTTCCCACAAATGTTTCAAATCTCCACAAACAGTGCCATGAGCTAGTGACTAAGTGAGCTTGTGGGGATAATTTTATATCTAGACCATAACATCATTCTAACTGGGATAAGAGGTATCTCATTGTAGCTTTCCCTTGCATTTCCATGATGGTTAATTATTTTTCACATGTTATGTATCATTTCTCAGCTATTTATATTTCTTCTTTTGATACATATTTGGACCATATGTCTGCTTTTAAATTGGATTAACTTTGTGTTATTAAAAGTTTCTTCAGAAGCTTACCTGTTTTATATATTAATCCCTGGACAGAAGAATATGTGGCAAGCTTTTACTTCCATTCTTTGGGTTATTTTTTCACTCCAGTGGTTGTTTTCTTCCCTACACAGAAGCCTATGGCTTTTTAAATGATCACATTTATTTATGAGGCTGCTGTTTTCTGTACCTTTGGAGTCATAGACAAAAAGCACCATCATTGCTCATATGGATATAGTGTAGCTTTGTGTTCCATCTTACTAAATTTATAATTTCTGGTCTTAGGTTTACATTTTAATCACCTTTGAGTTGGAGTTCTCTGTAGAATGAAATACAGAGGTCAAATTGCAGTTTTCTGCATGTGGACATCCATATATGGAAGAACCTGTCTCTTCTTCAGTGTTTACTTTTTGACTCTTTATCAAAAATCAGCTGGCTATAGATGACTGATTATTTCTTGGGTAATTGCATAGCTTTACCCTTTGCTCATTGGGCTCTGTCTTCCTTTCTGTCTATGCCATGCTTCTTTGTCTACTGTGGCTCTATGGCATGTCTTGATATCAGATATACTGACACTTCCAGCTTTGTTGTGTTACATGTTATTTCAACGTATTGGTGTCTTTTTTCTCTACCGTATGAACTCCAATATTGTTTTCAATAGTTCTGAAATAAAATCACTGGTGTTTGGTTGAGGTTACATTGAATATATAGGTCACTTTTTCATTTTATAATATTCTTTCTATTATGATCATGTATGATCTTTTCAATTTTTGTGTGTCTGCTTCAATTTCTTTCATCAGTGTTTTACAAATTTCATTATAGAGGTGCTTCATTTACAAGGTTCATTTCTGGGCATTTTTTGACAGTAGTTTTGATTGTAAGTGCTTCCATTTCTTTCTCAGAAAGTTCACTAGAGTATTTAAATGCTATTTGGTTGTATAGTTTGGTTTTTGTTTTGTTACAAATTCTTGAAGCAAAGTATTAGTTCTAATATTGCTCTAGTATTGACTTTAGTATTGACTTTATATGCACATAAAAGCATATACTCTTTAAACAGTGATTATTTGACCCTGTCCCTTGCTAGTTGCATACCTTTTATGAATCTAAAAATTGGATTATAGACTAAAACATAATCACAGAATTATAAATAATTCAGAAACTCATTTAACATCTACACATAAAAAATTTCATGAAGAAAACAGAACTTAGCACATCTGTGTTATTAAATGCTTTGGTACATTGACAGATATATAATGCTAATTCATAGAATGGCTATGTCCCTGTATGAGATACTTAGTGGAATAATCTATAAATTCAATGAAGTAATAATCAATCACATGGCATGGGTTTTATATTTTAGATAATAACAATTTTTTTTCTAAATTTTATATTGCAGAATATAGGCACAATTTGTTTTGTAAAACAAACAGCGTTGATCTGGTAATAATGAGATATGCTAAAAGACTAGAGTAGCAAGAATAGCATAGCATTTTTATCTGCATCTAAATGAAATATAGAGTAGACAACTTAAAAATGGTTATATGTGTGTATATATGCATATATTAAAGAACCATTTGCTATAAGACATAAACAATGGAAAGAATATTGTTTAGTGTAGAAAATAGTAAATATAAGGATTCCTATTTCTTTTTTTTTAAATAATTTATTTTTATTTTATGTTTATTAGTGTTTTGTCTGCATGTTTGTCAGACCCCCCAGAACTGGAGTTACAGACAGGTGTGAGCTGCCATGTCGGTGCTGGGAATTGAACCTGTGTCCACTGGAAGAGCAGTCAGTGTTCTTAACTGCTGAGCCATCTCTCCAGCCTGGATTCCTATTTCATATTATATACATAGATACTTTCTAGTTTTACAAAGTTCTTTAGGTAAAATAAAGTAGTTAATCTTGACAGTGGAAGATTCATATAACAAAGAAATGGAAATGTACTTTAAGCAAGCCTTAAGCAATGTAAAATACAAAATAAAAGTTTATAGGTTAGATAATATAAAGTCAAAAGTGTTTGTTCTATGAATTAATCTGTAGACAGTACAGTATATAAGTAATGGTTACCTAAATGCAAGAAGTTAATATATAGAATTTTTTAAAAATCTACCCAAACCATAAGGAAGTGTAATAGAATAGCACACACACACACACACACACACACACACAGAAACACTGAGTGAACTCTAAATTATATGAAGAAACACATAGGTTTGTGTGTATTTGCATATATGTAGATATTCATTCATGTTCAGTTTCATATGTAAATGTATACACATACATGTGTAGTTCAAATAACTTCAGGTGTCATTCCTCAAGCACTATCTACATTTATTTTCTTTTTTGAGACACACTAGTATGGAACTTGCTATGTAGGCTAGACTATTGTATCAGTAGTTCCCAGGAACCATTCCCCAATCTCCATCTCTCAGAACTGATATTATGAGTGTGTGCCACCGTGCCTGGCATTTTTATAAGGATTATGGGGATCGAATTCAGGTCCTTGAGCAAAGCAAGCACTTTGCCATCTGACACATCTCTCCAGCCCCCAAAACGCACATTGATATTTGAAAACATAGAAACACAAAAGAAATACTATCTTGTGTATGTCTGTAGGACAAAATTTTGGAAGCCTACAAATGTTAGCAAAGGTTATCAAGTGTTTCTAATTATATGGTCTATGCTAGTTAGCTATTGGTACATGACAAAACTTAGCATGACAGAGAACTGTTCTACTTATCAGTGTAAAATTTATAGGAGGCTTACTCCTCTCAGCTGTACATGGGGTGACTAAAAGTACTCACAGTCTGAAGGATGGAATTATCTCAAGGCTTCTTTGCTCTAATATTAGCATTATTACTGGTTAAGTTTTAGAACACTCACACATGACCTTGCTGGCAATTGTAAGGCCTTCTCACACTCAGTGACTTACTAATGCAATGGTACATTTCTACAAGGGCCTGCCGATCCTGAGGTATTGTTTTAATGAATCTTAGAGTATAAGCTGTGTCATTAGGAAACTAGACTCTCTGATATTAAGGTGTTAGTATAAAAAGATAGAGCTTGAAGAAAATTTGGAGCAAAATATGAAATAAATTACTCATAAATCCCAATATCAAAAAACTCCTTCCAAGGAAATATAATTCTAAAGATATATCAAGAGTGCATGCATAGGGATTTTTTTGTAACTGTGTTTGTGACACTGGGGAGTTGAAGGTGACATAAATATTTGATCCTATAGGAACCAATAAATACAGTGGAATCCTATGGTGCAAAGTTACATAGCACTCACTAGCTACATTAAGTAAATGCATAATATCAGTGTATCTGATAAGGCACTGAGAGATACTTTCAAAAGCTAACAGACCTGGTGCTAAAAGCTATGTTTGCAGTAGAAAGCAACCTAACAACAAATCTGCTACGTAATGTGTCTACTAGGGAACTATATAGTTTCGTTTGGAAAATTACATATGTTTAGTTTAGACTATAGGAAACTAGTTCAGCAGATGGATCACCAGCCTGCGATGAGATGAAATCATTGTGAAATGACCTGTTCTGTTTCAGTGTCTGTTCAGGAACCCGTTGCTGTTATGTTGTGCAATGTGCAAAGCCACAGAATCCCTGACTTATATTGGAGCTTCAGAATTTTTGCCCAAATATTTAGAAAATCAGTTTTTGTTAACACCTTCATTTGCCACTCTGCTCACAGGTAGATTTTTCTTCTTTCTCTGCAGATTTCCAATTTGTTGTGATGTGTATACTTAAGTATATTATGTATATTTAAGAAATATGTCATATAAGCAGAAGACACAGGGTGCAGTGTACTTGAATGCCACTTACTAAAACTATTTAAAAAAATGCTCCAATACTACCTCCATATTTTTAATACATAAAACTTCACTTTTCTCTTTATATACCTTACTATCTTCCTGCCTCCCATCTACATACCTGTCCATTTCCTTTCCCCTCCCTTTTAGAAAACCACTCTTCTCAAGCCACAATATGTCCTTCCCTTATGTGCTTCTGTACTTTTCTACTTGTGTGTCTGTACTCAAGGTTTTTCTAAAACAGTCACATAATTCCCTACTGATTCTTCTATTTCTTTCACCAGAAATTGTATTTTTCAGAATCACATTGATTTGAACTTAATGCATTGAACTTAATGTGTAGTCAGAAGGTTTCTCCAGTCCCATCCGGCCCACAGTCCCACAGCTGCTTATAAAATAGTTACTTAGAGGTTTATATTAATTACCAATTGCATAGCCTATGGCAGACTTCTTGCTAGCTCGCTCTTACAACTTAAATTAACCCATTCCTATTCATCTATGTTTTGCCACATGTTCCGTGGCTTACCGATCTGCTGGCATGTTGTTCCTCGCGCTGCAGGCTGGCATCTCCTCTGCCTCTCCTTTCTCTTCCTGTCTATCTGCTTGGATTTCCTGCCTGCCTCTAAGCTGCCTTGCCATAGGGCAAACAGCTGTATTTATCAACCAATCAAAGCAACACATATTCAAAGGATATAGAAAGACATTCTACAGCAATTATGCTGTGGTACTCTTTTTTTTTTTCTTAACTGACAAAGACAGGCCACTATTTATGTACAAGCAATTATGTACATTGTATATATGTTATTATATTAAGAAATATGAAATTATATTTAATCTTAATTCTTCTAAAGACTATCATAATGCTTAAGCCCATTGAAATCCCTTCATGTTCATTTGTAAAGAGTTATTATTTTGTCACTAAACAGGAATTATTATTGTACACATTTTCAATTTTAAAAAGTGTATTGATAATTTGACTCCCTAAAAGATATTGAAAATGGAAGGATTAAAGTGATCTAGAATTAATTGAGAAGTGATGGTCATAGTAATTCATTTTAGGACATAAAAAAGCCAGGAGGGGCATAATATAGCAGTTAGTGTAACCAGTGAAAAAATAGTAAAAATAATATTTACATTAATCTTTAATTATACAGAGGGCCAGAAAAAAGATAAGAAGAAATGAACACAAAGCATATGGGGAAAAAAAAAACACAAATGTTCCCAAGTGCAGAAGCCTTAATTAAAAGCAGATTATTTAGTATATTTTTCTTTTCCAGTGTCAAGAGTCCCCGTATATTTACATATCTTTTCCTATATCCTGATGCATCAGCCCAGGTATAATAAATAATAATAATTGCATACTCTACCTTGACTTGTAAGGATGAACTTCCATGCAGTTTTGGTATTAATAGTAATGACTTAGACTCATCTAATCCTGTCATTCTGCAGAGTTTTCAGGCTTCTCTGCCAGAGCTTTGATTTTGTCAAGTGTCCTGTAGTAAGTTGTATTACATTTGAGAAGCTGCCTACTTTAGGAAGTCGTTGTCCTGTAGTTTTCTGAGAAAGTCTCTTAGAAAATTCTTCCTCTATTCTTTAGAGTCTTATCCGTAAAACCACCTTTCACAAAGAGCTGTAGCTCAAGGAAGTGATCCGACTGGCGATGTGTCAAGGTAGACTCTTTTTTTAAAAAAATATTTTTATTTTATAATTAATTTAATTTTACATATCAACCACAGACTCTTAAGAGAAAACTGTTGACAACTTAAGGTAGATGTGTAAGGGAAATGCTCTCTCCCACTCCAAGCAGCTAACAATTGCCAATAGCTCCATGCCTCGGGCTTGGAGTTCTTGCCCAACTCCTCTTGTCATGCTGGGATGTGGTCTCACTAGGGCTTGCACAGGTTTTGTGGACACTCTTGTACCTGCTGTGCCTTCATGTGTGCCTCAGCCTTGGTGTAGTCAGAAGACGCTGTTTCTTTGTAGTTATCCACTGTCGTCTGAGTTTTTACACTCTTCCTTCTTCCTCTTCTCCAGTGAGCCTTGGCAAGAGAAGCTGAACTGTATGTTTCACTCAGAGCTGAGCATTCTTCAATTTCTGTCTCTGGATCTTGGCCATTGTGGGCCTCTGTGCTAATCACCATCTACTGGAGATAGATTCTTCTCAGATGATTGTTGAGAGATGCATTAATCTATGGAATAATATTAAATTGCTAGAAGTTGGTTTTATACTATATCCAACTAGCAGAATAATAATAGTAGGTTCTTTTACCTAGGGCCTATGACCTGTCCAGAAACAGGTTTTCAGCTTAGTAATAGTGCAAAATATAAATTTTGTCTTGTTCATTGAGACTTCAGTACATTCAGAAAGTGGCTGTTTCCTCCCCTAACATTCATCTCACTGTTAGAGCAGTGGGTACATCTTGCCATGTCAGTCATTATCATCGTTCTCAGGGATAATACCTGGATATGAAAGCTAGCCAGTAGGGTTGAAGCATCCATGTCAGTACCACCTTGGTTTCTTCGTGTTTTATAACTAAATGTGTGATGTCTTTAACAACAGGGATTTATTGTCAAGATCAGTGAGTAACCAAGAACAATGGCAGTAATCTATGAGGCCTCATTTAGAATTTAGAATTGTCCAACAATTCTAAAAAAAAAAGTTAGCCCATTTTTGTGAGACACAGTTCCCACAAAGTGATGTGAAAAGAGACCAGTTAATATCTGTACTCATAGTGAACTGTAACATAGAAAACAAAACAAATTAAATCCTAAGTTTAGAGAACTCAAACTTTGTATAATAGTCACTAGTCATGCTACCTTTGCTTCAGAGGAAGATGTTATTACACCAGATAACACATTTCTTCTCTTAGTTTTTGAATGAGCACTGTCTTTGTCATCTAAAATCATAAGCTGACTTGTCTCCTCTCTCAAGGAAGAGATACAATCTCTACCATCTATGACTGTTTATAGTACAAAGGAACATGTTAGCCAAGAGTTTAGAACAAAGAGCAGCCTGATTCAATATTTATATTCATAAGATTAAGGCTGATAGGGGAAAAAATCACCTAATAACTATTCTTGTATTTGTATGCTGTAGGAAGAGACTAAACATTGCCATAATGGGAAGAAACTGCAATATATATTGCTTAACTGAAGCTTTCCTTTCCTTCAGACACACAAAAGTTGAAAAGAGGAGGATGCAAAAAAGTATACTGTGTGAACCCCAACCAGAGCAAATGCTGGTGTAACTATAGTAATTTTAAGTACAATGACATTTCAAGCAAGATTTAATGGTATGAGTCAATAAATGATGTATATCATAAAATTGTAAGTGGACATGACTGAATAACATTGTTTTAAAACACATAAAACAAAATTCACCTAAAATAAATTAAAAGACCCTTTCAGAATTCCTGTTTCTTCTCTACCTCATCCTTTCTTTTCAGTTGCTAGTTGTCTTCACATCTGAGATTCTAAAGTAAAATGATTTTCTCACTAAGGTGCTTACTGTCCATCAAATTAATACTAATCCATGATATTTACTTGGAAATTATTGCCCACACTGTATATATTTCACTTTCTATTAAATAACTCTATAAATGCCTACATAAAATATTCAAATATTTACTTTTCTATAACATTTTTCTAAACATAAAACAGAAATTCATTTAAATATTCTTAGAGATATATGGTGGAAGTGTTATTAATTCATATGATTACTTCAAGAGCAACATACATTTTTAGAAATATTTTAATTGTTTTTTTAAACTACTATTTAAGTTTTGTGTGTATATGTGTATGATCTTGCAATAACACACGTGTGCAAGACATCTTAAAGAAGTCATTCTTTCCTTCTACTATGTGGATCACAGTAATTGTGACAAGCATCTTTTCTTGTGAAGCCATTTTGCTAGCCCTAAAATGACACTCTTCTCTTTATCTTGATTTAATCTATTGGTAAGGCATTTGACTAATTTTGTTTGTTGAGATGGGGTGGGATGCAGCCCAGACTGATCTTGCACTTGAACTTGATCTGTACCTGAGGCTTCAAGTCTTCCTCTGCCTACTTTCAGGTGTGCTCTGCCATACCCAATTCAATTGGTTTTGGTTCAACTTATCAAGCTTTTCATTTATAAACTTTGTATTATTTTATTGAGTTGCTTTCTCTTATGTTGAATTATCTTTCTTAGTTCACTCATACTGTTCATCTGTCACATATTGCTGTTTTTCATGTCTTTTTTTATATGGAGGTTTCCACTGAGTTTGCATGGACAATTCTTTACTTTTATATGGTGGCCTTCATGATATGTTGCTTTCTTCTTTTAGTGTGACTTGTAAAAACTGATTTCTCATGTAATGTTGAATTTGTTTACAAAAGTTGTCTATAATAAAATGTCTTAAAGCTTCTTTGTTTGTGAACAGAGTTTTGGGACAGAGATTAACCATGTAATAAAAGAGTAAATTAGCATTTCTGCAAGTCTTGAAAGAGTGGACAAACTTTAACACTTCAAGCAGATATGTAAGTAACATAAATTGTGGTATGCATACTCCATGGTGACTCCTCCTGAATTGATAGCACTATTAGAAATTGTGGACTTCTAAATACACTGTTGATAGTAATTCTCTTATTTGAAAGTGATTCTTGAGTTGATTGCCGCATTCACATTGCAGGATCTATAGGCTGACTGAAGGGGTGTATTATAGTGAAAGTTAACAATTAGAATCATAGCTTTTACTGTGTGACACTCCATTACTAGATTTAGCCCTCATATACAGTCTTCCCTGCCACAGGTTTGACTGTTATGGGCTATAGATGTAGATGTGGTCTCTCCCACCATTATGTTTTTCCTCTCTATTGCTATGGTGTAGATATTTGCCCTGGAACTAACCTCAGTCTCCCATATCTGCATGAGCGAATAGGCGAGGTTGTATGCTTCTCCCATTTTATTAAGTAGAAGTTCCCACTAGAGTTCAAGTGAGACTGGGTTGTGACTGCAACTAAGTTAATGCTTCAGAAAATATAGCTCAGGGGCATAGTACCAGTCCACTGTACACCAGGGCTTGGGATTGATTCTTGGTTCTTGTGGGATGGAGGAGAGAGAAAGGGAGAAGTACTTTTTTTTAAATAATAAAAATATATTAATTAAAAAAGGAAATTGAAAGGCTGGAGCTGTCACTCAGTGGTGGAACACTTGCTTGGGATAAAACCCCCAGCATTTAAAAAATTAAAAGGGAAAGAAGAACTTAAATTATAAAAATATGTATAAAAAAATGACCTACCCTGGTGATAGGATGGCCAAACACCCTAATTGTCGTGCTAGAAACCCCATCCAGTGACTGAGGGAACTAGATGCAGATATCCACGGTCAGGCCCTGGGTGGAGCTCCGGGAGTCCAACTGGCGAGAAGGAGGAGGGTTTATGTGAGCAAGAGTTGTTGGGACCAGGGATGGATGGAATACAGGGACAAGTGGCCAAACGAATGGAAACACATGAACTGTGAACCAATGGCTGAGGGGCCCCCAACTGGATCAGGCCCTCTGAATGGGTGAGACAGTTGATTGGCTTGATCTGTTTAGGAGGCATACAGGCAGTTGGACCGAGTCCTGTGCTCAGTACATGAACTGACTGTTTGAAACCTGGGGCTTAGTAGAGACCCTTGGCTTAGCCTGGGAGGAGGGGACTAGACCTGCCTGGGCTGAGTCCACCAGGTTGATCTCAATCCTCGGGGGAGTCTTTGCCCTGGAGGAGATGGAAATGGGGGGTGAGCCGGGGGGGAGGGGGGCGGGGCGGGAGGAGGGAGAACGGGGGAATCTATGGCTGATATGTAAAGTTGAATTATATTGTAAAATAAAATAAAATAAATTCAAAAAAAAAGAAGAAAAAAGGAAAACATTAAAAGGAAAAAGAAAATAGAGGAAAACTCAATTAAAATGAAGATAAAAGTAAGAAACATAAGAAGAAGTGATTTGTGATGTTAAAATGAAAATAGATGAAGGAAAATTTAAGTGAAAAAAATCTTCCTGGCTAGGTTCTCTCTGGATCTTCTAGAGTTGAAATTCTCAATAAATAGGGTGAGAATAGTAGGTTGTATTTTCAGATTATTCTAGTTCTTCTCAGTTGTCACCAAACTAGTAGGAGCAGAAACAGGCTGTGCCCAACAATTGACAAAGTCAGGACATGTCGACTGTACTAGCAATGTGTACTCTCTGGAGTCTTTAGGCCTGCAGTGCTCTGAACATAGTTATGTCAGAACAGGGAGTCTGTCTTGCATCCTTAATGTAGATGAAATGTAGACTGCTTTGGGTATGTCTTCACTTAGGAAGTTTTATTCTGTACAATGGATATTTAGACCGTGTTAGGACTACAGAAAACTCTTCTCACTGAGCACTAAACTTGGAAAGACTGTGGGCAACGCTGAACCATTTGCACTGAAGGTGTTTAATTTTTGCAACCTGGAGTACAGAAAGCATCCAGGACATTGGGCATGCCTGGAATGCCTCTCACAGTGTGTGTGTGTGTGTGTGTGTGTGTGTGTGTGTGTGTGTGCATAAATCTGTCAGTATACTGTATCATAGAAACCCTCCCAGGTATAACTGTCTCGACTTTTCCTGTGGTTGCTGCTTACCCAGCTGATGCACTGAGGTGTCCAATAGAAGTCTGAGATGTGACTATGTCGGAATTTCCAGTCTCAGTCCCTGACAACAGAAGCTCTAGCATTAAGATTTCACCGATCTTCTTGTTAATTTTTTTTGTGTAGCTAGCTTGTTTTCAGACTCCAGCCTGGGTATTTTGGCTACTTGTTTGTAAGATGCAGCCTTCGGTGCCAAGTCTTGGCTTCCACTGTCACTGACTGCCTAGGAACAGAGTCCACTTCTCTATCAAATTTTGTATTCCAGGAGCCATGGTATTTGCTCACCTTGCTTTGACATTCTCTCTAGTCTGTGGAATATGCCAGGTTTCATTTTCTATGCAGAAAACTTGCACTTGTCCTTCAACGACAAATTCCAAGTCTATTTTTTTCCATCCCTTGGAAGTGAAAACAAGTGCCACCACTTTGGACCTGAACTTGAATTTTATCAATTATGTGTTTTTATTGTTCACTTTTATTGTTTGTTTTTCTTTTTCACCTGTCACCTGTATTTCTTCCCTCTTTGCTTTTACTTTTTCCATTTTTATGGACATTTCATTTGTATGTATTCAAATCACCACCAGATTTAATCTTGTATTTATGTCATTGTTGTTATTTATTTCTATACTCATTACATCTATACACGCAGAGGTCTACATTTCAAGCTGATTGGATTTTATTAGTTTGTGAGTTTACTACATTATACTGAGTGTTTTCTATTTTCTCTTCCTCTTCTTTTTCTTGTTTTTCCAGCCCATATTCTTCTTGTTATTTCCTCTTTCTAAATATTATACTTAAATAGAAAAACCATAGCTTATACTAGGAATTCTGAAATCTCACATTGTAAGACTGTTTATGTTGACCATCTATGAGAGATCTCAGTGAGTTGGTTGGTCTAATTCTTGTTCATAGGATGGTTTGAGAAAGCCTGTTATTTCAATTAAGTCTCTTGTAATAAACCAAATATCCCATTAGCAATGTAATACTATCTCTCAATAAGACAGTTCATAACTTCTATGTATTATGAACTAAGTTCCTGGCTTAGGTAATAGGTATCTGGTATTAGATACCTGTATTAGATACCCAGTGTATAGGAGCAAAACATCACCACCACTACCAGAATCCAGTAGACCTATAATGGCTCAATTCCCATGCACAGGATTCTATATATTATTAAGTCCAGATTTATTCAAATACCACATCTTCTAGCTTTTTTTTTACTTTGAATATCTGTATTTGAGTAGAAGTATTGGCATCTACATGTAATTTTTTTGTTCTCTCAATAGAATATGTTTTAACAGTATTTTCTCTCAATGGGATATGTTTTTACCAGTGTTTTCTTTTTCTTTTCTTAGGAGTTATTTTAATCCCAGGAGGTGCAATTGGCAATTTTCTGGGAGGTTTCATTGTTTCCAAGTTGAAAATGTCTTGTAAATACAAAATGAAATATATAATAGTGACATCTATTACATCACTTCTGCTTTTCATATTAATAGTTTTTGTACAGTGTGAAACAGTACAATTTGCTGGAATCAGTGAAGATTATGATGGGTAAATATAAGTTTGTATACTTAACTTTTTAAAGCATAACTGAAGGCATATTTTCCAGAGTAATAATCCAGTAACTTTATATATTTATATAATTCTTAGAATTATTAAATATTCAAATGAAGTATGAAACATAGTTTTGCTTTTCATAGTAGTAGTTCATATCTCATAGAGATATGCTTATTTATCATGACCTGTCTGCATTCTTGTAGACATCAAGGATGGGCTTAAAGTATATTTGAGCATGTACATGGACATTTTAAATTAAATATGAAAAAATTCAATGAGTTTAGCATGGGTTAGTATTAAACATTGTACAACACAAATGCAACTGAAAACCAAAGGGTTAATCAAGTGAAATGATAAGAGAGAATGATAGCATTTTCAACTACAATGGACTAGCTAAAAGCAAACCAATATTCAGTACATGCTATTGGAGCTATTCACAGGGTTATAAAACATTACTTTAACTTCACTTCTCTTACAAATTCATCCAAAGGACTTAGAAGAAGTTCTTGAATTCACAGACATAGCAACAAAAGATATATCTATGACTGAAAAATAAATGATAATTTTATAAAAACATAAAAATTAAAAGCCTTTTATGAGCAAAAAATCTTGTGGAATGATTATACTACAGAATGGAGAAATATTTGAATAATGAAAATTCAGAGAGTCTGCTGCTGCTTGAGAATTAGTGATGTGCCAACAAAAATACTAAGACTTAACTGCTTCTTTCCTCTAGCAAGAATCAAATGGAAAAACTTATCATTAACAGTAATTCGTTTGCAAATTAACAAATAAGATGTCCAAATAAATTGCCCAAATATTCAATATGGACAAAATCATTTATGAATAAAATAAAATGTTTTTCATCAAAGAATGGTAGACAATAATCTATTTAAATACCAAAAGGTTATAAACATATCAGTTCTCTACAAATTCATTTGAAAATTATTTATAATTCATAGAAAATCTTTTTAAAATGCATTTTAGTTAAAACAGAGTTATGTCATTTTCCCTCTAATAAAGAATTCCACATATCTCAAAGAGCCTATATACATAAGCAGGGCAAAAAATAAAATATCTTGAGTGGAGAATACACTCCCTTAAATATCAAAGCAAAGAAACCAAGTTGGAGAACTCTACTGCTGGAGATAAAAATTTATTGTGAAGCCAAAGCAAGTGTGGTGGTATTGTCTCAACCACAAATCTTTACAAGACTCAGAATAGATAGCTCAGTGATATATTATGAATTCTTAGAAATTTAATGTATGTAAAGCAGATATTCCAATCTGAGAAGGATGCTACATATTTTAAAAATGTATTCCTGGGAAATTTACTTTTCCCACTGGAAATAGAATTTAAGACACTACTTCCAATTTCACATAATTCTCCAGTATTTAAGAGATCTATATATGTACAATAAAATTTGTCGTGCTAGGAAAACATAGAATTATATTTCTGCCTTACAGTAAGATAGAATTTATGTCAGAAGATAAAATACTTTAAATTTATAAGTAAATTTGTGTTTATTTTTTATGATTAATGAAAGGTTATACACATGAAAAACAGTCAGTTTATATAATTTGATGCAAAAATTTATAAAAAATTTTCTTCTAGCTGAAAGATCACAGGGAAAATGAGAGGTAACAGGTTTTCTGTTCACAATATAAGAAACTGGACTGTGGGATTATAAGCATTAGGTATATACTCTTTTGTGAATACTTATTTATATTTTTCTTAAAACACTATTGTTTCTCAACATTAATATCAGTTTTGTAGAAGACATGTCAAAGCATAGATTGCTGCCTCCCATCATAATTTCTAATATGATAAGTCCAAGAATTTGTAAGTTCACAGGCAATGGTTTTGCTGCTAGGACAAGGGAAACATATATTAGTTAATAAATAAGCTGCTTTGGCCTATGGCAAGGCAGCTTAGAGGCAGGCAGGAAATCCAAGGAGAGAAACAGGAAAGAGAAAGGCAGAGTCTAGAGATACTCCAGCCCGTTGCCCAAGGAGCAACATACCAGCAGATTGATAAAGCCATGGAACACGTGGTAAAACATAGATTAATAGAAATGGGTTAATTTAAGATATAAGAGCTAGCTAGCAAGAAACCTGCCATAGGTCATACAGTTTGTAAATAATATTAAGCCTCTGAGTATGGTGATATTTTCTTTTGTACTAAAATGTTATTTGTATGTTAATAAATAAAGTTGCCTGGGGGTCAGAGCTATTAGCAAGCCATAGGAAAGCAGGGCTGTGGTGGCGTATGCTTGTAATCCCAGCACTTGGTAGGCAGAGCTAGGTCAGTCTCTGTGTGTTCAGGGATACAGCCAGCATTGGATACACATGCCTTTAATCTCAATACCAACCATAGAAGACCTGGAGGTCTGTACAGACAGGCAGTGACGAGGCGGTCATGTGGTTGGGTTTACAACCAATGAGAAGGCAGAACAGCTAGTCTATATAAAGACTTTAACACAGGAAGTAGCTCTCCTTCAGAGAGGTAGGACTACCGCAGGAGGAAGGGTAAGGTTTTAGCTCTTAGCTCTGACCTCTTGGCTTTCTTCTTTGCATTGGTTCTGTGTTTCTTATTTAATAAGACGGTTGGTTACATCTACATCTGAGTGATTATTTTATAAGCAGCTGTGGCACCACAGGGCCAGGTGGGACCAGAGAAAACTTTTGACTACAATCATGGGAACTGAACTTGAGTTCTCTAGAAGTAAGAGCAACAAGTGCTCTTAACTGCTGAGTCATTTCACTGAAACCCAAAGTATTGCTTTAGCACAACATTGCTTCTTTGAAAAAAATAAATAACTGCCCATCCTTCAACTAAACTAGAAAAATAGAGAAATTCAAGTTAATAATTTTAGAGATCAGAGAGAGCCAGTAGAGCAGACACCATAAAGTCTCAAAGCCCTTGGAGGAAAGAACTAAATACTGTCATATTACATCAATATGTGAAAACATCATGAGATAATTATGAGGAAAAAAAAAACCTTACTAGCTATAGTTACAAAAAGCAAATAAAATAAAATTCCCAAGAGTAAATTTAAACAAGGAAGTAAATTACTGCAATGGAAATTATAATTACATAGTAAGTTATAGGCCAGCCTAAATTAAATTTTTTTTAAAAAAATAAAAATAAAATCATAAAACCCTGTTCAATAAAGGACATTGTAAAATAGTGTCTTCCAGAGGCTGAGATAGTTTAGGGAATAAGAAGTGGATGAAAAAGGGATTGTAAATATATTCAAGGAGGCATTTATATATTAGGAATAACTTCAACTGTATAACACAAAAGATAATCATGGTTAATAATTTCTTACATATTTTAAAACAGCTGACTGTAGGTGTAGTTTTCCTGTCCCAACTGACTGCTCCCAAATAGCCAGCATGACTTAAAATTACTTATTTATGCTCTGCCAATCACTCAGGCTTGTTACTAGCTAACTCTTACATTTATGTCAATCCATATTTCTTATCTAGGCTTTGCCATATGGCTTGATACCTTTTCTCAGTACAACATGCACACCTTGCTCTCTCTGTGTCTGCTGGTGACTCCTGACTCTACCTTTCTTTGTCCCAACATTCTCCTAATCTGGCTCTCCTGCCTAACTTTATCCTGTTCAGCTAGTGGCCAGTCAGCTTCTTTGTTAAGCAAATCACAGTGACAAATCTTCACAGTGTACAAAAAAGATTATTCCACAGCAGGTACCAAAGAGGAATTTGGATATTCCCAAATGCAAAGAAATGATACATGCTTAAAGTGGTGAATATGACAATTACTTAAATCTCAATATTGTGTATTCACATTCATGAATTTATAAGATTATGTAAATTATAATCAACCAAGAATCATCAAGAAAATAGGTTTACAGAGAAAAATCAATAGATAGATCATACTAAACAAACTAAAAATGAAATGAAAAATTCTGAAGGTAGCCAAAAATTAATAACTTGATAAAATTCAACATCTGTTACTTTTTGAGGTGATAAAATGTTCCCCAGCACATGGAAGCTGAGGGAGGAGGATTGTCATGAGTTGGAGGTCAACCTTGATTACATAGTGAGTTTAGGTCAGGTTGGGCTGTAGGGGAAGGATCTCTCTCAGAGAACAAAAAAGAGAGAGAGGAAGGAAGTATGAAAGGAAGAAAGAAAAAAGGAAGGAAGGGAAGAAGGAAGGAACAAAAGAAAAAAGAAAGAAAGAAGGAAGGAAGGGAGAATGAAATGGAGAGAAAATGAGGGAGAAATAAAAACGAAGAAAGGAACCAACAGTTGACTACTATGGTGATTTCAGATATATACAAATATAACAAAAACTGGATTGCATACTTTAAAGGAATATATTGAATATTAATCAAGAAAGCTTTTATTTCAAACACACAATGTACATTTTTAAGTAAATTAAGAAAACTGGAATTTAAAGATTAGTACTTCATTATGGATTCTGAGTTACTACAGCTAACTCTATACTTAAAATTCGTGATGAGAATGTTTTTATTTTGGCCCATTATTCACATCTTGATAGCTTCAATCCCTGTGTTATAATATTAGTTGGAACTTTGGGGATGTTAATTAGTCTTACTTGAAAACATGAGCATGAAGTCTCCATGAATCACATTAGTTTTCTCACAAGAAGAAGTGTCCAGTGCCCCAACTCTTTACTCCTTATGAGGACATATTGGAAAAAATGATCCTCTGTGATATAGTAAGAGGGTAATCACTAAATATGGAATCTGATCCTCTGGCATTATTTTGGCTAGTGTTTTGTCAATTTGATATAAGCCAGCATCATCTAGAGGCGGGAGCCTCAGCGAAGAAAATTCTTCCATAAGATCAGTTTGTAGGAAGCCCGAGGACCATTTTCTTGATTAATGATTGAAATGGGAGGGTACAGGCCATTGTACATCATGCTACCCTTGGGGAGTGGTCTTGGGGTGGATAAGAAAACAAACCCAGCAAGCAAAAAAGCAGCAATCCTCCATGGGTTCTACCCTTCAGATGTCTGCCCTGACAGTGATGACATGTGACCTGCCAGTCGTAAGCTGAAATAACCCTTCCCTTCCTAAGTTCTTATTGGTCATGAT
>CABHPP010168671.1:45081-64480 GCA_902168425.1 Peromyscus attwateri | reverse complement strand
TGTGTGTGTGTGTGTGTGTGTGTGTGTGTGTGTGTGTGTGTGTGTGTAGTTATTTGTACATGCAGAGGTCAGAGGACAACTTAGTGGAATTGGTTCTCCCTATCAACTTTTTATGGGTTTGTAGATCAAGTTCATGTCAGCAGTCTTGTGAGGCAAAGTGATGTTATCCAGTAAGACTTCTTACTGACTCTGAAGAATACTTTCCACGTGGAGCGACATGAGTTCTATAGTTTACATGCAGACAAAGGGGGAAAGCTATCTCACAGGTTTCTAATTTACCAGGGTCATACAGCCATCCAAAATTCACACTGTGTGTGTCACAATAGCCTAACTCTCAGCCACACACATGGATATTTGTAACTACAACTGAACTATTCTATGATTAATGATTTACTAAATGTTCTTACCTAGCCCATGAGAACTACTAGTGAATGACTCAGACAGCTTCACTGATGTCCACTAAAATGAGGCATCAAATTAGCCAGAAGTTTTCTTCCAATAATTAAGTGGTATTGATCCTTATAGATGTTTCACTTGTCACAGATAAACCTATAAGATACAAATTAACTGAGTATCTTGGCTGAAAAATAATGGTAAATATAAGGCTGGAAGTCCAAAATCATGATGTGGAAGAAGATTGTCTAACACTACTCTGTTTACTCAGGCTGTTCCTTAAATCATGTTCTCCATCAATGTTCACATACTGTGATCATTGAGGAAGCTTAAAGAATACTGATGCCACAAACCACCCACACTGATTTTATCTAATTGGTCTCAGTCATGACCTATGATAAAAGGACTTTATAAAGCTCTGCCTGTTTGTATCATGCAGCCAGGACTCACAGCCACTGTTCTTATACAAAAACTGTACTTTTCATATGTTTCTGTTTCTTCTTCTTTTTATTTTAATTGCTGTTCTATGAAAGATAAAGTATTGGGTGTCCAAGAATTGCTCTCAAAAGCAGACTTGGGGGTTGTTATGTAGAATATCAATCACTCACCAAAGGCCTATGTGCTAAATTCTTATTCCCAGGTGGAGTTACTGGAAAAATTGTGGAAAATGTAACAGGTAAGGTCCAGCTAGAGGAAGTAGTCCCCAAATGGTGTGTTTGTGGAGATTTTAACTGTTACTTGGTCCTTATTCTCTTTCTATCTTTCTTTTTCTGCATGCAGTGTGCTTTCTAAATGCCATACTGACTTCCACAAACTCTTCAGTAATTCATTAAGTCTTTGTGGGCTTCAAGGTAAATTCCATATTTTGATTCTATTTATAATTCATGTGCTACTAACATCATGGTGTAAATATCTTGGAAAAGTTCAAGGAAATATTTTATTTCCTTGCTGTTGTAAGTTTCATATATATAAAAAACTTAAAATTCAAGTAAATAAAATGTTAATGTATCTAATTATATCTATGTTGCTGGAGAATTTCTCTCCAGCTCCCAAGTCCCACCAGTCCCTGGTTCCCTGACTGAACCCATTCATAAAATAAACACACAGACTCTTACATTATTTAAACTGCTTGGCCATTAGCTCAGGCCTATCATTGTCTAGCTCTTACTCTTATATTTAGCCCATTTCTATTAATCTCTACTTTGCCACGTGGCTCGTGGCTTACCGGTACTTTACATCTTCCTTCTCCTGGCAGCGGCTCCAGGCAGTCTCTCCTATTCTTCCTCCTTCCTCCATTCTCCTCTCTGTTAGTCCCGCCTATACTTCCTGTCTATACTTCCTGTCTGGCTATCAGCCAATCAGTGTTTATTGATACAAAGTGATATCCACAGCATATCTATTCTTACATTTCCTTACGACTCAAGATGTTGAACATTTCTTTATTTCTCAGCTATTTGATTTTCCAGTTTTAAGAGTTCTGTTCAGATCTGCACCCCATTTTCAATTGTTTTTCTTGATATGTAGTTTTTTATTTAAAAAAAATAAATTTATTTATTTATTTTACATCCTGGCTGCAGTTTCCCCTCCCTCCTCTCCTCCTAATCCCTCCCTCCATCCTCCCTCTGTTTGCACTCCCCAACCCACTCCTCCTCCATTTCTGTCTAGGGAAGAGCAGGTCTCCCATGAGTATCAACAAAACATGGCATATCAAGTTGTAATAAGACCAAGCACCTCCCCATGAATTAAGGCTAGGTAAGGTGATCCAGTATAGGAAGTAAGGTCCCAAAGGCCTGTAAATGAGTCAAAGGCATCCTGTTTCCACTGTCAGGAGTACCACAAGAGGATCAAGCTATACAACTGTAACATCTATGCAGAGTGCTTAGGTCAGTCCATACTGTCTGCTTTTTAAAGAACTCTGTTTTATTGATCTTTCCCATTATTGTTTTTGTATCCATTTCATTAATTTCTGCTCTGAACTTTGTTTTCTTTGTTTCTTTCTTGGCTTCCTCTTTTTCCTTCCTTTTGCTTCTCTCTTTCCTTCTTTACTCCCTCCTTCCCCCCCTACTTTCATCTTTTCACTATCTTTCCATGTGGTGTTATTTTATTTTATTATTTTTAGGCAGACTCAGTTCAAGCAGTTTAAGCTGGCATCCAAATCCCTACGTTTCCAAGGCTGACATTGAACTCCTGATCCTCCTGTATTCACCTAGCAAATGCTGGGATTAGAGGCATATACAAACCACTTTTTGAATACTCAGTAAGTATTCTCCAAACTGCACAATATCCCCAGCCTCCATTTCAAATCACCAAGATCTATTTTAAGCTACGGCAATTTCATAGTCTGGTGAATCTTTGGAATGGCCTACCAGATAGGAATTCTTTGTAAATTAGACTAATCCTACTAAAGTCATGTTTGTTTTAAACCCACAGTAATCCCATATTCCCTTTATACCACCTCTAATCAATTATTCCCCAAAATACATGAAGTCAAAAGGAATTCTTGAAAAGGCATATTGAAGGCATATTTGTACTGTAGGGACTGCTCTAACCATACCAGAATAGTTGATAACAAAAATAAAGAGCACAGTACAGGGTAGACTCTCAAAGAGTTTCAATTCCAAAGACTTTTGAAAAAACATCAGCGAGTGCGTATCAAATATGAGAAGTAGCAAGTAACATGGCTGTGAGAATAGGAGATCCCTTGAGGTCCAACCTATTCCTTCTTGTGAAAATTGAACCTTCTAGGACAGCAATGTTTGCCATGTAATTGTTCACATGCCATCTCATTATGTCCCCATAGGACTTTAGATGTAAACTTTATTATTTTCATGTCATAGGGAGATTAAGAAAGATGTCTTGCTCAACTAGAAATAACTAGCAAGTTTTGAGAATGGATTCCATGGATTCAAATTCTTGTGCTTTCATTCCAAGCCCAATTTTCCCTTTGTACATTTTCATGAAACATGGCATTGTCTTAGAAGAGACAACCCTCTGTGCACTTCGGTGAGATGTCCAGAGTTCTTTAGTCCAGTTCTGCAACCCATGGGTCAAAGGCATGCTCCTAGAGCATACCCTTGTCAGGTTTATGTAGGAGAAGGAGGATAGAGCCTCCTTCCTAGGGATGAGGCAGAAAGCTTTTATAGTCTCCTCCACAGAGAGCATATTGCTGAGCTCTACAGAATAAGGATGGAAAAAATGAGCTGATTGTTCCCTATGCAGTAATGAGATGGATGGATTCTGAATGTTAAACTGTAAGTGTGATGGAGTCATTGGCATAGCCAGATACATGGGCATGTCTCTCTGAGCCTGCTCCTCAAAACAGACCCTCAGAAGAACAAGAGCTTCAGCATATAAGGCACAGGAACAAGCAGCAGATGCCAGAGGCTTATTAAGGGAATCAGCAGCCTTGGATATCAGTGATCTCTCTATTCATAAGGATAAGTTTGTAAAAATGCTATACCATGTGAATCAGATTATTGATAACTTTTAGTTACCCTTATGTTTAACTATTTAGCCTCATTTTAATTGCTACTATGAGTGTGTGCATGTACGACATGGTATGGATTTGTTTCTCAATAAAATATATAGATTATTAATCATGGGTCTATTTAGTTAATTCTTTTAAATATGCATTCTATATGGTTTTAGTGGATTGTGGGGTTGATGCAGACAAAGAATTGCTAGACTATGGTGTATGCATGTATGTGAGTGCTTCTATGTATGTATATTCTTCATCCACTCAAAGAATTTGAGTTAAAATTTGTTATAAGATTGTGTTAAAAGTACTGAGAATATTTTTAACCTTCTCTTCTTTTCCCCCTAATTAAAGAAAACAGGAATGAGATGCATAAATTGACAAGTACTTGCTGAGAGTCTATTGTGTATTAGCAATTACTTTATATACTGTGAAGTTAACAATGAATAGGAGAGCCATGATTTTTATGGTCATGGAGCTCACTGGAAGGAGATGAAAATGAATACCATACAAATAGTCAATTGAAAAAATAGATAAGAGCTATAATATAAATGAAAGAGAATGCAATACTAAAGGAGCTTCTTGAAAGCAAATTCTAGTTGTGGAGAAAAAAAAGTCAAGCTGGGTTGTAAATTAGAAATAGTTCTGTATGTAAAATAGGTAGGTAAGAGCCCTTGAAGCAAGTGCATCCCAGGAAAACAGCCATCCCTCTTCTCCAGGAAAAGAGAAGATGAGAAAGACAAACCACCGTTTGGATAAAGAGAGCTGTATAGGAGCTTCAGAGAAAACAGATGATATTAGGCTTTGCAGTATGTCTTCCAAAATACTGCATGATTTAGAAAATGATTTCTTATTCAGATGCCTTAGTATGAATGGCTGACTTTTCCATATATAATATGTAGATACCGTTTTCTCTCATACCTATGTCTTCATGAGTTATTAATCTACATTCAGTTTTAAATGTCTCAAATGAGCACATTTTGTACCTTTCCCAGGCCCTTCCCAGGACAATGAGTCCATCCAGAAGACAGTGAGTCTGGTACAGGTGTGTGCATTGCTGATACAAATTAATCACCTTTCACTCTGAGTTGAATGGTTTGTGTTAAGTGCCTCCTTTATTTAGTCAGCACTTAGACATATTTTGCTGTATTTTAATGAAGACCTAGTAGGCTAGTTTATAAGCACAGTGCACAAGAAACTTTGAGTCTTCAGTTTCCAAAAGACTTGTGTAGCTTTGTGAAGATGCTCCACAGTTTGATATGCTAACAATAAAAAGCAAAGATGGCCAAAATCCCAAGTATAATGCCAGCTGTAAGTGACTGTTTATTAAGAATTTGCCTTATTTAGAGAAAGCGTGAATGGGGATCATTGAATACAGCTTTGTTTGTGTACCCATCTGTTTGTGGCTCAGCTTAGAAAAATATTGTTCAATGATTTGAAGACCAGTTCTGGGACCTTCCCACTCTCTTTTATGTACTGCCTAATTTCTATCCACTTAGAACATTTTGAATAAAATTGGGAAGTTCAAGATCCAGATACCAGCAGATTGGAATCACTCATTAAGGCTTGTTTGCTTCTCTTTCTTGCTCTCATAAAGTCACTAACACCACCACAAGGGCCCTGCCTCCTAATGTATCACTTCAGAAGTTAGAGTTTAACAGAAGCTATTTGAGGTTGTGCAATGCAATTGTTTATTTCATAACAAATGGGATTTTCCTTATGAGTGTCAGAGTGCATTACATTATTATTCTTATTTTTGTTGTTCTTTTAAACAAAGTTTCAGTATTTAGCCTAGGTTGACCTCAAACTCACAATCTTCTTGCCTTAGTTTCTGAAGTTACAGGTATGTCATGCAAGAAATCCACAGAAGTCTGGGAAGAAGACTTATTTATTAAGAACAAGTAGACACCTAAACTCTCATGCTAGACACCTGCTGTCATTCTGCCCTAGGGCAATGGGGACCAACCCGAAGCTGCTCTCCACCACCTGATCTGGCTCTAATCACCAAAGAGAGTGTTAGACTCCTCTCCTCCAGCTCTTAAGTGGTCACATCTGTGGACAAGACCACACCCTAGGGCTTGAGAGCTGGAAGCCATTGGCTGAATGGAACATATTCCCACAACACTTCCTCTTTTTTGCCTAAATAAGAAGGTTCTAATCTTAATACAAAACTATATACAATTGGAACAAGTGTCAAGTATTATCCAGAAGAAAGAAGAGGTAATAACATAAACAAAAAGGTAATAACATGAACTACAACACATTCTTGATGTTCAGCTCATAGGTAACTGGCAAATTACAGAGATTACTCCAATAGTTGTCCTATCCTGAAGAGTCTAAGTCTTGTACCTGATATGCCCTTAGCTAAGGTACGAGAGGGTTGCAATTGTAACTACCTAGTCTTCAACAACCCCATCAAAGACCTGAGAAGGAAAATAATATTACCTGAGTTAGTAGAAAGAGCAAGCAAGCAACTTCTAAAAAATTGCAAGAAGTGACAGAAACAGTTGGCTGTCTGGACAGTCACCCAGTGTTTCTCTGCAACATTAGGACATCCTACTTTGGCTATGACAGACCATTTTCAGAAGCAGGAAAATTTGAAAGACTGTCCTACCCTTGTTTGGTATGGTTTAGCAGTCACTTTTCTTTATGTCCTGCTTGTCCAGATTGGACAATGCACTTAGTATCAGCAGTCAAGGCAAGATCAATTCTTTGCCCAATAGGCCAGTTTCGCCAAGAAGAAGACAAACTTCATATGGAGTGTCTTTGATTCCCATCATCCCCTCAGGAGTAGATCAGTACAGCCGGGAGCAGTTATGTCTCATGTAAATAAAATTTTAAGTTATTAAAACATTTAAATGCCATATTCTGTAGGTTTTTGAAGTTTTTGAAGATTACCTATCCGACTGAAATATATCTCTGTATATCTAGAAAACCTAACTAACATGATAAGTTTGACAAACATGGGTGATAAATAACCTGTAATTTTAATCAACCTATATAGCTTAAAGACTAAAGCTTCACATTATAAAATAAACAATCTCTAAACAGATGTACAGCTTAAGGACAATGACCTCGAAGTTGTGACTATATACAAATATATCTTAATCAGAGGTAGAAATGTATAGTCCAATATGACAAAAGTACCCTTAATTTTCATCAATATACAAAATATCTTAAACAGAAGTAGAAACATATATATAGTATGATAAATATAATTTTACATTTGTATCAATATACAAAAATATTTTAAACAGAAGTATAAACATATATACAATATGACAAATACAATTTTGATTTTGTATCAATATACAAATTAAATAGGAACATGAAAATAATTTTAAATTTGTATCAATATACAAGAATCCATATCAATGCATCTTATCTAAAACTGATAGTTGCTATTTTATTTTACAAGTAGTTATATTAATCTATCTTATTATCTTATCCTATCTATCCCCTTTTTTCTATTTCAAATGGGATTCCTCAGTCTATTTTTATTGTTCAACCCCCAATCCTATAACAACTTATAACCAACCCCTTACATATGACAATTATCCATATCCCTGAAAAAACAAAAACCTGTTGGGAGAGGGGGCTTTGTTTCCTTAGAATTACTTCCTGCTGTCTAGGCAATGATGGTATCTCTGTGGGATCCTCTAAAAAACTAAAACAATGATTAAGTCTCATGAGGACTAGCTGTAACATTTGTAGCCAGTCTCAGAGTAATGGGTAAGACTTATTTGAACTTCTGGCTAGAGTGATGTAAAAGGTGCCATCTCAGCTAGCCACCTTGGAATTGTTCTGAACATTTTGTAGTTCAAGGCTGATCTTTGAGTGGTGTTGATCAGCTTAATGGCATTATTATGGACCAAGTAGAATAACTGTGGGGCCCCATCATCCTTCTGGAGATTTCAGAGATTGCTGTTAGGAAAATTTATTGTTCACCATGGAAAACTTAAACATTATTAATATCAAAATGGAAAGTGTAAGTTTTAAGATAGTACTATATCTAAATAATGGTTCTAAAGAGTCAAAAATAAGTATGAGGAGAAAGAGAATTATGACTACAACTGTTTTTTTCTGTCTCACACCAGGTGGCTCTTCTGTTATGAGACAGAGACACTGAATTTTTTTTTTTAACAACATGCTTGTATTTAGAGGAGAGAGCCACACTCCAACTCCAAAGCCAGCTATAATTTTTAATTGAGTCTCGACTTCAACTATTTTGAGAAGTAAAGGATATTGATGTTTAGATAATGAGATTTTACACTGTAGAGAATATTGATACCATTAGGTCAGATTTTTCTTTGCTTGCTAATTTTTTCCAGATAGCTTTCCCGTCTTCTTTAGATGTCTAGATGTCCAAGGTCTTTTGAGTTCTTGAAGGTGGGTATTTCTATTTTCTTATAAAGACAAAAACAGTTTTTTCTATTGTCTAATATCTCTCTACACAGCGGCTGTTCCTTTCTCATTTGCATTTAAAAAATTTAAAGTTTATACGGTATTATGCAATCTATCTCTGGGGGTACTTATCACCCCTCTCTGTTTATTAAACATTTCTTTTAAAGTGAAATTAGATCTTTCTACAACTGCTTGTCCTGCAGGATTGTGTGGTATTCCTGGAACATGCTTCATATTATATATAATATGCAAAGAATTTATTATCTGGCATAATTTTTTTTCACCAGAACCATTTCTCTCTCAGCTTCAGCTGATAATTCTCTTGGACTGTTGAACTTTTTATAAACCTATTTTATAATGTAAGTAGTTATTAGAATCTCCTCTTTGTATTTTTTCAGGAGTAATTTGTAAATCCTAGTGAGGCAAAATTTTCTTTACTTCTTTAAACTTTTTTTAGAAGTATCTACATTTGAATCAGGTAATAAGATATCATCCATATAATGGTAATTATAGATTGTGGAACCTGTACACAAATTAGTTCCAATGTTTTTTTTAACAAAATATTGGCACAGGGTAGGGCTATTTAACATTCCCTGTGGGAGAGCCTCCCATTGATAGCTCTCAACAGGTTGAGAATTATTATAAGTAGGCACCATGAAGGCAAAATTTTCCTTGTCCTTTTCTTGTAGATGTATAGTGAAAAAACAGTCTTTCAAGTCAATAACTATAAGAGGCTATCTTTTGAGTAACAGAGAAGGTAAAGGTTTTCCAGGCTGTAGAGAGCCCATAGGCTGAATTACTTTATTTATGACTCTCTGATCTGTCAGCATTCTCCATTTTCCAGATTACTTTTTAATAACAAGCACAGGAGAATTCTAAGGGTGGGTTGATACTTCAATATGTTGAGCATTTAGCTGCTCCTGAACCAGCTGTTCTAAGGCCTGTAGTTTCTCTGATGTCATAGGCCATTGCCCAACCCAGACAGGTTGGTCAGTTAACCATTTTAAGGGTAGGGCCATGGGTAACTCTGTGACATCAACAGCATTGTGCCCTGTTTTTGTACAACCTGAATGGTTGGTGTCTGTCTTTTACAGTGCTCTATAATTTTCTTTCCAGAAACATAAGTTGGTTTATGGCCTGTTTCTGAGATTGGAGGAATATTAATCTGGGTATTCCATTGTTGCAACAGTTCATGACCCCATAGATTCACTGCAACATTAGTGACATATGGTCTCAATTTTTCTCTCTATCCTTCTGGCCCTATACATTCCACCCATCTCATGCTTTGTTTTACCTGAGATAGGGTTCCAGTCTCTAAGTACTGAACATCTACCTCCTGAAGAGGCCAATGATTTTGTTGTAATTATAGTCACATCTGCCCCTGTGTCCAATAGACCTTCAATTACAATGCCATTTATGGGTACCCTAAGCTTTGGTCTTTGATCATTTATAGAAGTCTGCCAAAATATCCATTTTATGGTTTCTCCTGGAAACCAGAGTAGTATGGTTTTTTTACAATAGGTACTGGATCCTCTAATTGTTCTGGGGAGTTTCCTCCACAATGCCTAGGAATGACTGGACCATGTTTGACATGGGGGCTGCAAGAGGCCCCCACCAAGGTGTTTCCCAATGGTAAACCCAAAGGTTGCCTTGTTTGTCTCTTGTTGATCTGGATTCAATGGGCCAATGCTGGCATTTGCTACATCTTCTGCATTCCTAGAAGAAGCAGTGTTTCTAGGAACACCCTGTCTACAATTTCTTCTTAGATACCCTGGTTTGCTTCCTGAACAATGAGTTCTTCCAAAACCTTTATTGTATCAGTCAGTTTCTTGCTCTCTTCATTTGTATAAAATTCTAAATTTGTATATAATTCTAAAGCTTTTATCTCATCTATGAAGGCTGCATTATTTTCCTTAGTAACTATCTGTATGGCTTGCAAATTGCTTCCAAAAGTTAGTGTTCTTTTGTAAAGTATAAAGTTATCAAGTAATTTGCCTCAGTTAAAATCCTTGGAAGATTATCACAGGTGTAATAATCCTGATTAACTCACAGATAGATCCAATATTTAGATGGTTGTTTCATGCAAAGATTTTAGGATGTAATAATGATGTTTGGTCAGCAGGTGTCACAGGTGTGGTGCCAAAGCAGGTCAGCTCAGGCAGACTCAGGCTCCCGGAGATAACTCTCCTGTGAATTAAGGTCCTACCCACGCCAGCAACCTGGTAGCAGATTATTTTACATGGAACAAATTTGGTTAGAGAGAGCAGCTGAGAATTCTCAGCCTTTGGTTAGAGAGAACAGCTGAGAATTCTCAGCCTCAGGCTCTGCCCCAGTGCTGCAGTGGAGCAGAACCTGTATGAGAGGGTAGGGAGGACACGCCACACGAAAATGGCTGATGGGGAGCAGACCACTGGACCACTGATGGAGCACTGGCACACTCAAGCACACAGGGCTCAAACGCTGCCGGGAATGGGAAGAAGGACACCTGAGGCTGCTAGGAGCCAGGCATGCTTGCACCATTCGAAGTCAGGAGCGAGGATTTTAAAAACCTGAATTATTTTTTTAACTAGCTCAGTTGGTAGAGCATGAGACTCTTAATCTCAGGGTTGTAGGTTCGTGCCCCGTGTTGGGCAACAGATAATGCAAGAAATCCACAGAAGTCTGGGAAGAAGACTTATTTATTAAGGAATAAAATGGGGATCACACTCACTCATACAGAACAAGTAGACACATCGCTGCTGATCCAGCTGCTGGTCTGCCCAAGGGTGATGGGGACTCCCTCTCTCCACCACAAGCCACTCTCCACCATCAGGCTCCGACCACACAAGAGAGCTTGTGACCCCTCTCCTTCAGCTCTTAAGTGGTCACATCCACAGACAAGACCACGCCCAGGCTTGTTAGCCCAAAGCCATTGTCTGAACAGAGAAGTCCCACAACAAGTGTGTATCAGTATTCCCAGCCTACAGCATATTATTTTGGCAACTGCCAGTAACAATAGTGTGTAAGGCCTTATTACTAAATGCTCATTAGCAAATCTTTAAATCAGTTAAAATTTTTATTATATTTACTTACTGATTTTGTGTTGAGGGAGGGGTAGCATGCCCCACCCATCCTGTGGAGGTCAGAATCACTTCTTTCTCCACACTGGGGTGTGGGGAGAGAAGTGAACTCAGAACCTTAGGCTTGTCAGCAAGCACCTTTACCTGCTGAACCAGCTCTCCAGCCCTAAACAAGTTTACATCTATTTTTCCCCCAGATAATTTGATAGGAAGATTTTGAGTTTCTTTTGTCATTTTAAGAATGATTATCCTAATATGGTTTTTTGTTTAATGGTCATAAATTTATATTATATGTTTGGCTGATAATAACCTGCAAACTCTAGAAAGGAGTGTTTGGTTGAGCTAGTACTATGCATAGTAGGCTTAATCCAGGACAAAGACACCTTCACTGCCTAATATTTTTATTGGGACCAGAAGATAATTATCTTCAGCTTCTTTCTTTCTTTCTTTCCTTTTTTAAAGACAGAGTTTCTCTCTGTAGTCCTGGCTGTCCTGGAACTTGCTCTGTAGATCAGGCTGGCCTTGAAATCAGAGATCCACCTGCCTCTGCCTCCTGAGTGCTGGAACTAAAGACAGAAAGTAGAGTTATGTTCCTGTGCTTTTCTTTTGACAGTTAATTACACCTCTCCTCCTTTTCTCTCTGTTCAGCATATTGTCTTTTTCAGAACCTGGTGCCAGGAGAGTTCAGTGATTCTGACATAATTCAAAAAAAGATGCTACAATTGTAGCATTGTTGTGAGTCCTATGAGACAAAGAGAGGCTGGCATTTTTAAAATTATTTTTAACAATACTATATATAGTCAGGCACAAATCCCAGGAGAATGATGGTCAATGATGTCATCTCAGTAAAGAGCACAGTATAAGGTAGACATCCTGTCACCTCACTCTCCATCATTCTGGTTTATTTCCAATTAGTCTATGTTTAAATATATATACGATGAGGAAAATTCATCTTTATCACATGAGATGCTCAGATCACAGATCAAGTGGCTGAGTACAATAACTTAAGGATTATGTGTGTGCACGTGTGTGTGTGTGTGTGTGTGTGTGTGTGTGTGTGTGCATTCTTGTATCTTTTTGGTTCTACTCCTTAGAAAAATTTGAAAGTAAGTAAGACTGTGAAGGGTAGAATGAATATTCCCCATTACATGAGTGAGCGCTGAGTCATATGTTGTATATTAGGCACCTAATAATCGTTGACTTTCCACCCAGTACCTCAATAGTCCTAGGCTCTTTGGATGAAGCCATGAATGATGGTTTAAGTATTTCTGCTTTGTACATGTCTGGTCCACCTAAGCTTGCACATAGATTAAGCTAAGACAGTGGGTTTTCAATCAGAATTACAGCCTCATGTACTGGTTCAGTGGATGGGGAAAGACAAGAATCTGCTTTTCCCCCCTTATTATACCGTTTGTCAAATAATAATATTTTCTTCCTTTTTAACAAGATGGACTTAAGTTTCTCCAGCTGATTCTGTGAGAGGGAGAATGTTTATAGGAACAAGGAAAAAAGAACAGAGAGCTGCCAGTTCAGAAGTGCCACAGCAGAAAGCATGTTTCTTGTCTCTTCACTCATTGTTTCCTTATAACCAAAGCCATGAAAATATGGAATTGTGTTCTGTCCTCCACAAATAGGGGAGATGTCTGTCTAAGAAGTTTTTAGACACAAAATTGGAATTATCAAAAATATGAGGTTGGAAAAGATGGGTTGTTTTTTGCTTAATGTGATTTTTCTCAGATTTTATTCAGATACATATAGTAAAAATAGAATGATTTTTAATAGTTAACATTAAGAAAGCATCAATTATTTATACCAAATAATATTGTTAACCTTATGCTAGCAAACTCTCAAGAAAGCTGAAGCTGATGATGCACTCCTGAAGTCACAGCAACTTAGGAATATAAAAAAAAAGGCTCTGTTTTGTTTTATTTGTTTTTATTTAAAAATTTTCTTTCATGCAATACATTTTAATTATATTCTCCCATCCCCCAATGCCTCCCAGATCCTCCTCACCTCCTTATCCACCCAACTTCATGTTTCTTTTTTTTCCTCCTTTTTATTTATTTAATTTTTTTTTGTAGCTTTCACATCATGCGTCTCCATCCCATTCATTTCCCTGCCCCTTTATACCCACCTTCTGCCCTTGCAACCTCTCTCTCTAACATAAAATAAAATAAAATGAAATTTAAGAGAAAAAAGAGAGAGAAGGAAAAAAATCAGTCTCATCATGGAAGTGTAGTGTGACACATTGAGTCACACAGTAAATCCTTTTATCCATATATTTTTATTTGCAAGTGCTCATTGCAGAGAGGCATTGGTGTGGTTCAAGGCCTCTGGTTTCTACTGCACTATCTATGCTGGCCCTCATTGGAATTCCTCTTGATTATCCTGCTGTTACCTTGTGTTGTGGAAATTCTGCAGCTTTTTGTCTGTAGGACCCGTCCCTCATGTGTTCCAGCAGATCATTAAACCCTGGTTCTCAGCCTGGGTTGTTGCAAGTTGATCAGCCTGCGGCTCTCTCTTGTTCTCATCAATAGGGTGAGCTCTCCTGCATTGTCCTGGCGAGATCACCCCTTGAAGCTATGAGCAAGAGGTGGGATCAGTTCTCCTGTTTTAATGTCCTCAGGGTCGGATCACCCACACCTACACCTTCAGGGTCAGTTCTACTGTGGCCCTGGCATGGCTTAGGGGCCACTTTCCTGAGTGCTGCAGCTGAAGAGGAGCAGGACCAGCTCTCCCTCTCTTATAACCTCAAGGCCAGCTCTCCCACCCACCTCAGGCATTGATGGGAAGAGGGGGAGGCCTCCCTCCCGTGATCATGCCGCCACATGACAGATGAGTATGGGAACAGTTCTCCCATGCTCTCAACTATGGGGCTGGCTCATCCATACCTCCACCAACAGGACTGGCTCTATGGTGCTGTATAGGCGAGATACAGGGCCTACTCTCCTGAGTGTTGCATCTGGTGGTGGGTAGGGGCAGCTCTCCTTATGACCTCAAGGACAGCTCTCTCACTTGCCTCAGGCATTGATGGGTGGGGGGAGGGAGGGCATCTCTCTCTGGTCCATGCTGCCACATGACAGGTGAATAATGGAGACAGCTTTCCCTAGCTCACAACATTCACAACATCTGGGCTGGCTCACCCACATTTCTGCCAGTGAGGCTGGCTCTATTGTGCTGCCCAGGCAAGGTGCATGGCCTGTTCTCCCAAGTGTTTCAGCTGATGGCAGGCAGGGGCAGCTCCAACTTCCTGCTTCTTTCTCAAAAACTAAAGCAAAACAAAAAAACTCAAACAAATAACAAAACAACAACAAGAAAGACAAAAATACCAAAATGAAGCAAAAAGCCCACAAAATGAAAAACTACATAAAGTCCAATTTGTGTTGATCAACTACTCCTGAGCATGGGCCTACCTTGTGGAGTGGTTAATATACCTGGTACTCCCTTGGAGAATACTGATGTTCCTTTCCCCAACAGGTATTAATTGCAAATAACTTCTTAGTTAGAGATGAGATTGTATGTCCACTTTCCCTTTCCTTTGCTGGGATTTTGTCTGGTTCAAACTGTGTAGGTGTTACAGGTGCTGTGATGGTCTCTTCACATATGTATCAGTCCAGGTGTGTCTGGAAGACCCGATTTCTTTGGAGTCATTCACTGCTTTGGGCTCTTACAGTCTTTCTTTCTGTCTCCTCTTCTATATACATCCCTGTACCTTAAGGGGAGGGTTCTGATAAAAAATACCCCATTTTGAATTGAGAGCTCTTATTCTCTGTCCATTGCCCAGGTGTGGGTCTCTGTGTTAGAAGGTTTTCTGATGTGTTCTGAGCAATGCACTGATCTATGGGTATAGCAATACACATGTCCCTTGTATCCGTCTTACCAAAGGACTTTTCTGTATATAAAGATACGATATTGTAGTTTTGCATTTCAACTTGTTCATGTGGTGGATTACAATTTCACATGTTGAACTATCCCTGCTTCTCTCAGGTGAAGTCAATATGATCATGGTGTGAAATATTTTTGATGTGTTCTTGGATTCAGTTAGCCAATATTTTTTTTAAAAAAGTTATCTTATCCATGTTTAATTATTTAATTTTTAGATTATAATTATATTATTTTCCCCTTCCCTTTACTTCTTTAAACATGCACATACTTGCTCTCTTTCAAAATTATGGCCTCTTTTTTGTTAGTTGTTAAATCCACATATGTTTAATCCACACACATTTCACCTGCTCAGGGCTGAAACTCTCCCTTCCCACCAAGTGTGGTCCACCTACATTAATTATTAAGAAAAGGCTCTACTGACTTGCATCTAGGCAGTATGATGGAGCATTTTCTCAACTGATGTCTCTTTTCCAAGATAACCCATGTTGGTATAGACTAGCCAGGATATGTACAGCTGTATAACTATTACAAACCCACGATAGGATACTTTAGTCTTCCTGCAAAATTTATCTGTGCCATGTTCTGTTCAGTCTCTTCTCCCTAACCCCAGTCAAACTTCTGAAATCTCTGTATATTTTTCAAGCATGTCATGGAAATCTTACAGCATGCTGTCTTGTGTGTCTGATTTCTTTCACTCAGCATTGCATTTTGAAGATTCATCCTGTTTTATGCAATTCCTTTATTCCACTGCTGTTACTGTTCCATGCTGTATGTTTGTCTGCTCTCCAGCTGATGTGCAATTTTTAGTTTGGGTGCATATAAATAACACTGTTTAAAAAGCATGTGCACATTGATCTTTGTGTAGACATATGGTTTCATTTACTTTGGATAAGCACAACAGACTGTAATTTCTGCATGTTATAGTAATATAAAGAACTTGTACATTTGACATTAAGAAACAAATCAGTAAATAATAAGCAAAATATTTGGACAGGTAGTTTGGCAAAGATAATGTAAAGTGAGCTAAGAAGCATATTTGCAACTTGTTTGCCATGATTAGTCATTAAGGAAAGTCACAAACCACAATGATGGTCTAGGGAGCCATCCCATTTGGAAAACTGCTTGCTATGCATGCATGAGGACCTGACTTCGCATCCTCAACATCCAAGAAAAAAAGGCAACTATGTTTTGAGTCTATAACACAAGTTAGCACTAAAAATGGTGGAGTGGGGTGGGGTGGCATAGGGTGGGGAGGAGTGAGACAGGAATAGGCATATTCCTAAAATTCATTGGCCAGCCAGCCTAGCAGAATTATGAGCTTTAGGTCTGGTGAGAGTCCTGTCTCAAACAATAGTGAAGAGTGATTCAGGAAAGACATCCTTGACCTTTGACCTCCACATTCATGTGAACATGCACCTGCATGCATGACTTCACTCGCCCATACAAACAGGAACATAGCCCTCAAAACATATACACACACACAATAAATAAAATCTACTATGATGTACAACTGTATAGCTATTAGGAAGAGTAAAATAAATAAGTAGCAAAGCTCCAGCCAGGCAGTGAATGAAGCCTCCTGAATTTTCACATGCTGCTGGTGGAGCTACAAAGTGATATAGCCATTCTAGGAAATAGTTTGCAACCTTCTCAATTTTTCTAAAACCAATTTAAGCAAATGGCTCCATCTAGTGTATAAATAGGGGGAAATGCCCATTTGGATTTAAAAAAAATCAAAATAGAAATTTTATCTTTACAATTATTTAGCCATTTTTACTTTAATTTAAATAGTTGTAAATGGGAGTTTATAATTTCTGTGGCAGAAAAAGACAAAGAAATACTTAAGTGAAATGAAATAAACATCCTTCCGAATACTGTTATTTTGATCAATGACAGAATAGGAAGACAGTACTCTATAATGTGGGGTAAGTCCCAGAGGCCGATCACTGAAAGCACTTGTTTTCTCCAAAGTGGAAAGTTGCAACAGAGTTCCATGAAAGCAGGGACCTCACTGCTTCTGAATTCACAAGGTCTTATTTTTTTTTATTTTTCTTTTTTTATGTTATAATAGTAGTATGTTATGGTTTGGATCTTGAATGTGTCCTGTGGGATAGATATCAAAGGCTTGGGTGCTGGTTGATGGCATTAGTAGCAACTGGTAGAAACTCTAGTAGGTGAGGTCTTCTTAGTTGGCATAGGTCAATGGGAATAGCCTACAAGGATATTTCTTGTCCTCTACCCTTCTTCTATCTTCTTTCTTCTTCTCATCATGAATTAAGTCACACTGTGCTGCCACTGCTCTAGCCGAAATGATGTTTTGTCTTCCTCGAACCTAAAGGTAAAGGGGCCAGTCAACCATGGATTGAAGCCTTTGTAACTTGGGGCTGAAATGAGACTTTCCCTCCTTTTGAGTTGCCCCCTCTCTTGGGTATTTTGCCACTGGCATGGAAAGTTGAGTAGAACAATGTAAAAATCAATGTGGAGGAAGATGATTTGTAGCTCTTTGACTCCAGATTCTTTATTTAACTGCTCCTTTATTCCCTGAACATCAGTTTCAGAACTTAGCATGTGCCAGATACAAAGACAAGTCCCCCCCCACACATACAACGCCTTTGGTATAGAAGTTCACCTAAAAGTTGAGTCTGAAGGCAGGCATGTATACAAATAAAAACAACAACTTAGCAGCACAAAAAGTAAAATCTAATACTACAGACCGGTGTAATTATAGGTAAACTAATCCTCAAAGATAATTTATTTTGCATGTGTGTGTGTTCATATTTGTATACATGCTGCAATATATGTGGTCACAGGAACATGTGACTGTGAGTTTGTATGTACATGAAGGTCAGAGACTGAGCCAGTGTCTTCCAACATCATCCTGCATTTTTTTTTTTTTTTACCATGGCAGGGTCTCCTGGTGTGGAATGCACTTTATCCACTGTACCATCTCCCAAGTCCCTCAAAGTTAATTATTGATACAATCTTATTGATATTACATGATATTCGTGTCTTATCCCAAGTGAGCAAGGACAGGAAGACCTTCACTAATTAAGAAAAGGAAAGAAGTTTTCCTTATACAATTATAAGAAGGCTTCTTAAATTGCCTTAAGAATTCACTATTTTCAGGTACACACTTTCACACCATGTGAAGCACTGGGTACAGGAGTGCTGACTGGAGGAAACAAAGTGGAATTTGATAATCAGTAGTCTGTAATTCAAAAAGAAACTCTAAAATTAGATGGAAGGACTTTAAGGAAAGTCTCTATTTAATGGATAGAGAATATATTCTTAAATGGATGGATACAGTGAACCAAAAACCCAAGAGCCAAAAAGTATCTTAGAATTAGTTCCCCTGAGACCATGGCATCATTTTCTCCTGTACATACTCTGAGAAGTAATTTTTGAAGGGATCTACTTTAGAAAAATAAGCATTTCTATATTTTTGAAGGGATCTACTTTAGAAAAATAAGCATTTCTATAGTCTCTACTACACAGAGTTTTAAAATATGCAGAGTGTTTGTGTTTTGTTAATGAGACTAACTTTCTAAGATGATCAGGACACAATCATCTCCCATGTAAATGCTGGACTTGGGAGGGGAAAGTACTCACAGTAGGTTTCATAAATCCATTCTTTGTTCTGGATGTGCATTTACCATTGGGCAGCTGTTTTACTGTTTTTTAAGAGACATTGTGACTGGGGAATTGTTTTCATGCTCTGTTTAGTATGGTCATCCCAAATGGTTGGAAAGCCTCATGTTTCTGTTTCTTAGCAGCACCTGTCCCTAAAGACCAGTACTGGCCAAGATCATGATGCTATTCCCACTGAGGCCATGAGTATTCAAGGGCTAAATTGTTTCTCATCTAGTTTAAATACGTAGTGTTTGAAGTATTAAATATAGTGCTTATGTTTAATATTACTGGAATATCTCAAGTATTCATAGCACAATAACAATTTTTTCTTGCTTTTTTAATTTATAGGTTGCTTCTTTTCCATAGTGTGCAATTTGCACAACAAACATGGTTTAATTATAGTATAGTTACAAGTACAGTTTTGGACATGAGCCTCCAGCCCGCCAGCCCCGGCCAGGCCCCCTGCCACCCCTGCCGTCCCTGCCGCCCGCCGTCCCCGCCCCCTCCACTCCCTTTCCCACCCTCTTCATCCCCCTTTCCCAACCCCTTCCCA
>CABHPP010168671.1:24880-44681 GCA_902168425.1 Peromyscus attwateri | reverse complement strand
GTGCCACATGCCAGCCCAGGGAGGTGGTGGTGCCTCTGAGTATGGAGCTCATGGGCAATGTGGTCAGACAACTAGTGCCCAGCTGTGTGACCGTGCAGCGCTGTGGTGGCTGCTGCCCTGACGACGGCCTGGAATGTGTGCCCACTGGGCAACACCAAGTCCGAATGCAGATCCTCATGATCCAGTACCCGAGCAGTCAGCTGGGGGAGATGTCCCTGGAAGAACACAGCCAATGTGAATGCAGACCAAAAAAGGAGAGTGCTGTGAAGCCATATAGGGCTGCCATACCCCACCACCTTCCCCAGCCCCGCTCTGTTCCGGGCTGGGACTCTGCCCCGGGAGCACCTTCCCAGGTCTGCCCCCTACCTCACCTCTGCTGCTCCCCCATATCAGGGCTAGGCGACGCAATCCAGTAGAAGGAAAAGAGTCCCAAGAGTCGATGAAAGAGTCAGAGACATCCCCTCCTCCCATTGTGGGACTCCTAACAATGGGAGCAGGGGCATCTCTGACTCTTTTGCCTGCTTTTGGCACCTTTTCCCTCCTACTTAGTTGCCTCATCCAGCCTTGATATGAGTGTTAGAGGCAGCTGTATCACTTTCCCTGAGTTATCAAAACTTTGTAAATTCAGATACCTGGCACAGCAGCCTTCAGGATTTACAATTAGATAAGACCTCCTGAAACATGTATTAATCAACCCATGACAGAGGCCTGGTACCGGCCAACCCCAGGATTTACGATTAAGGTAAACACTTTAAACAAATGGTAATTAGCTCGGCTGCAGAGCCTGGGAGCAAAGTGACCTCACCCTGACCCCCTTAGGAATGTCCACTCTTCTCTCCTCGCTCTCTCTGCTCCCCTCCCCGCCTGAAAACTGCCTATAAAGCCTCAGCATCATTTTCAATAAACGGAGCCTTGACGCGTCTCAGACTGATTCTTGTCAATTATTATGCGCCTGGCCTCCCTTCTCTTCTCCCCCCATGGCTTTCAGGTGTTTCCCGGCTAGAGACCCACTGAATAACTGGACCCCGCTGGGCAGGACATATGAGAGTATGTGCCTAGTCTTATTGTAACTTGTTATGCCATGTTTGGTTGATATCATTGGGAGGCCTCCTCTTTTCTGAAGGAAATAGAGGAAAAATGGATCTGGGGAAGAAGGAAAGTTGGGGGGGGGACTGGAGGAGAAGAGGGAGGGGAAACTGCAGTCAGATGTAACATATGAGGGAAGAATAAATAAAAAGTAAACAAAAACAAAACAATAAAAAAACCAAGCTAACAACAGTAACACATATCCATATGACCTAGCACAGAACCTTGCAGACTATATGATTACAGCTTCAGTTTCTGTGAGCCCCTATGATAGTTGAGATCTGTGAACCAAGTTCTTCTGGCATCCTCAACTCCCTGGCTCCTATATTTCTTTCTCCCCCTCTTCCATGGAGTTCCCTGAGCTCCAAGCGGAGGGATCAGGTGGAGATCTCCAATTTGGGATCTCTCTCTGCCTAATGTTTGGTTGTGTGTCTCTGTATCTACTCCCATCAGCCACCCAGTGGAAGCCTCTTTGATGAATATTGGGCTAGACACTGATTTATGAGTATATGAGGATATCATTAGGAGTCATCTTATTGAATTTTTTAATCATAGGTCTCTGGGCTATCCAGTCTTTGACTCCTGGTCATCCAGGCTATGGGCTCCCCCTTATGGTATGGGCCTCAAATTAGATCTGTCATTGGTTGACCACTTCCACAAATTCTGTGCCTCCACTGCCCAGTACATCTTGCAGATGGAGTAGATTATAGGTCAAAGGTTTTGTGGCTGGGCTAGTGTCCCAGTTCCACCTCTAAAAGCCTCGCCTGGTTACAGAGGATGGGCAGTTAGGCTCTGATTCCTTCATTACTAGGAGTACTTGCTAGGGTCACCCTCTTGTAGAATCCTAACAGTTTCTACTGGACTAGGTTTCCACATTGCCCTCTAATGCCTCCCAATTCTGTTCATCCCTCCCCATACTCTCTTCCTCCATTCCTCCACATCTACCTGATCCCTGCTGTCCCCATTCTCACTCACCCCAATACACTAGGCAAAATCTGTTCCTTTCCCCCTTCCCAAGAAGATCCATGCATTCCCCCTTTGAGTCCTCCTTGTTACTTAGCCTTTCTAGGTCTATGGATTGTAGTTTGATTATCATTGACTTAACAGCTAATATCCAATTGTAAGTGATTCCATACCATGTCTTTCTAAATCTGGGTTACTAACTTAGGAAGATTTTTTTTTCTAGTTTCATCCATTTACCTGCAAATCTCATGATGTCATTTTTTTTAACAGCTGAGTAATAGTACATTGTGGGAATGTACCACATCTTCTTTATACATTCTTCACTTGAAGGACATCTAGGTTGTTTCTAGTTTCTGGCTATTGTGAATAAAGTTGATGTGAACATAGTTGGACAAGTGTCTTTGTGGTAGGATGGAGTGTCTTTTGGGTATATTTCCAAGGTTGGTATAGCTTTGTCTTGAGATAGATTGATTCCCAGATTTCTGAAGATCTGTCACATTGATTTCCATAGTGCTTGTACAAGTTTGTACCCCTACCAGCAGTGGAGGAGTGTTCCCCTTGCACTACATCCTTACCTTCATTTGTGTTAATGATCTTAGCCATTCTGACAGGTGTAAGATGGAATCTCAAAGTAGTTTTGATGTGCATTTCCCTGCTGTTGTGGGATGTCTTTCTGTACACTGTGAATATGTATTGCTCTGATTGGTTGATAAATAAAGCTGTTTGGCCAATGGAAAGGCAGAATAAGATAAGATGGTACATTCAAACTGAAGAGAGAGGAGAAGAAAGGAGAGGGAGAGGAGACTCTAGCCTGCTGCCTAAGGAGCAACAAGATGCCAGCAGACCAGTAAGGCCATGGCCACGTGGAAACATATAGATTAATAGAAATGAGTTGAGTTAAGTTATAAGAACTAGCTAGCAAGAAGCCTGTCCCATAGGCCACACAATTTGTAAACAACATAAGCCTCTGTGTGTTTACTTGGGACTAAGTGGCTGCAGGACGCTGGTGGAAGAGATTTGTCCTGACCGCGGGACTGAGCAGGACTGGAGAAACTTCTGGCTATAGTTAAGGATGTTGAACTTTTCCTTAAGTGTTTCTCAGCCATTTGGGTTTCCTCTATTGAGAATTCTTGGGTAGGATAAGGGGGAGTGGAGGGAGCTGAAGCTGTGTGTGGGATGTATTAAAAACCAAAACAAAGAAACAAAGATGTTCACACTTTCTATGACCAAAACTCGTAGCATTTTTTTCATACAGTATATTTTTGTCTTATATTCCCCTCTCCTAGTTCCTTCATAGCCCCTTACCTCCCTACTCATCCTTTGTCTTATTGGTAACCTTAAGTCCTATAGCTATTCACCACAGAAGACTTGACTTATCCAGGCTCAGCCGCGCTCCTCTGATCATCCAGCAGAGGGCACTATGATTCACAGTTTTGAAAGGGAGATGACCAGCTGAAGCCTGCAGGGACCTGGAAAGGAGACTTTTCTTCTTCACACATTGATGACTAACATTTTCAGGGTAGAAGAGAAGATTGTAAATTAAAGGCACACCATAGTTTAAACAGCAGTCCTTTTCTTCATTCTTGCTGGAGCAAATACATTATGACGTTTAAGATTAATGTTTCCATTATTCATTGTTTTCAAAAGCCCTGTTTCAAACACACACACACACACACACACACACACACACACACACACACACACATACACGTTTAATCATCAAATGCAGCCTTTACATGTTTATCCCTCTTCAAAAACAGTTTATAGGTGCCAACTCTCATGCGTAGTCTGACCCTAGCTCCTCAACATTTACTGCTCATTCACAATGTCAACAAGGCCCAGGCAGGAGCCACATCCATGACCTCTCCTGGTGAGTCTAATTCAGTTTCCTTCTTCCAGGTGGCAACCCCCAGTTCCTGCCCATCTAGAAGCCCTATCTGAGCACTATCTTGCTGAGGCTAACTCCAGAACTCATGGATTGCTAACCCCAAGTAGCTGCCACCACCCCTCCTCTATGACTCTCCAGACCTAGACCCAAGCAGGAGTTGTTTCCCTACCTAGATCCCTTCTCTAGTCTAATCCAGGATTTTCACTCACCTCCAACTATCTGTCCAGGCCATGTGATGCCCCTGGCAGGAGCCACATCTGTGAGCCCTTGATGAGTCTAAATTAAGTCCCTTGACCTATACTCTAGGCCCAAACCCAACACATCTTCCTGCCTTTTCAGAGATCCTGTCTGGCTCCTTGCTTAAGAGTTGTCTTTCTAAATCCAGACCCAGGTGGGAGCCACACCACGCCACTTCCTTGGGCTTTACACGATATGGATCTCACATGATTCTTAAGACCTCTGTATCCCACTAGTTACAGTGAATTGCCACCCCAGTCTTTCCTGTCTGAAGGACTGCCATGTTCATTCCTCCTACCTGACTGGAAATGTACTACTTTGCAGCACTAAGCAAAAACAGAACTAAATTTTCAATCACCATGGGAAGGCTAAAATATTGTATCCGACACACAAGCTATGAGCTATCCACAAACCCAGTCCCCTTGCAAAAATACAAACATTATGAAAGATCAAAACAATATGGCCCCTCAAAACCACTAGAGAAATGTTCTCTGATGGGAATTACCTAGATAAACCTCAGGACACGGAACTTAAAATAACAATGATAAGTTTGATCAAACGTTCAAGGGATTAAAAAAAGATGCAAGAAAAGACCTGACTGAACTTCAAGAAGGCTGAAAGAAATTTCTGATTGAAGTTCAAGAGCACAAACAGCTAAATGAAATTATGTTGACAATACAGGATTTGTAAGCTGAATTCAATAAAGAGATACAAATACTGAACAAAAAGGCTGCATTAGAATAACTGGATAAGTACTTTAAAAGAAACAGTGTATGCATTATGTAGTTAAATTCCATCTAGTCTCTTAGAGAACCTTACAAATCTTTCAGTTTTTTTTTTTCTCACAGTCCTTTGAAAAGGGTCTGTATACTGACCAGGTAGCACCTGATGAACACGGACCTTTAATAATGTTCTACAAGTGTTTATGGGGCAATACCAAAATGTAATTCATTGTCCTGAGAACTCAGGTTATGGGGCACACCTTTAACACCAGTGTGCAAGAGGCAGATGCAGGTGGATCTCTATGAGTTGGAGATCAACATGGTCTACATAGTGAGTTCACGACCAGCGAAAGCTACATAGTGAGACCCCGTCTAGGAAAGTAAAACCCTAAAGTAGTAACACATTGAAGGATTTTTATCAAGATACATGCAGTTCTAATCTGATGGATTTTTGACAAAATGGCCAGTTAGTCAAACAATAAATTAGTCCAATCTCATCAGGGTCTCTTGTCATCACTAGGCTTGTTTCTCTTTCCTTCTCTTCTCCTTCTCTTCCCTCTCCTCCCATGCTCTCCTTTTCTCCCCCATACCTTCTCTCATGGTCTGACTGAATTGATATGCTATTTTCAAGACAGCAGTTGAACCTCATTTGTAAATGTGACTTTAGCTGTCAACATGCTAACAACCGTGGATTCAGTCAGTTAGGTCACAAAGCACAGGCAATGTGTTTCCTGTTGCCTCTTCCTGTCATTGCTGTTCTTCACTGCCTGAATAGTGACTCTCCTTGCAGCAGCCTCAGTGTCCAGGACATTTGGGTTTTAGAGCTACTAAAAAAATGCGCATTTGTGATTTCTTATTTTACCTCTCTTACATGCGTTCTGGGGGGTCATTTTTCTCCTTGCTTAACCCCAGTTTGTGTTCTCCAACAATGATTTCTTCTTTTTAACCTCAATAAGACAGGGCAAGCCCTGTGCTTCAGCGAGTTCCAGTCTGTGCATCTCACTGTATTTCCTGGAGGCAATATTGGCCTCTGAGGTACACATTTTTACTTTGGTTAAAAAAAAAAAAAATTACAAAAACCATAAACAGCTTCATCAAGATTTGTTTTCTTGGGAGCACACTCTTAAATATAATGATAACTAACAAAGACAAGAGAGCTTGGAAAGATCCTAACTAATTGTGCTCTGTCCTCATAGGAACAGGGCTGTAGCATGGGAAAAAAATTTTAATTTAAAAAAATTTAAAATTTTTTTAAAGTGGCTCTGCCACTTTCGAGAAGATGTAATCCATGTTAAGTTGATGGACATTTACAGAAGGAATATGGTCATATTGAAGTTTCATGGTTTGTAAAAATAGTTTGTTAGAGACCAAAAAAATTAGTGGCCATTTTGTAAAGATTGCTAATTATCTTGTTTTGAAACTAAGAGCTGGACAGCCCCTGTTGGCCTGTTGTTCTCCTCACCCAGGAGATATGAACAACAGGCCCAGCGCATTTAATCAGGAGTTTTGCCCAACCCTTTTCCTTCCTTCTGGGACATAATTCACACCAGATCTCTCTACAGTGATTCATATGAATGTAGCATGATGTACCAAGAACATTTAGATGAGAAGGTTTAACCATGATGGCTCTGGATGAGAGCGAGTGTTTTCACTAGAAATTCAGAACCAACAAGTCATCAATCCACTTTTCGTCATTCCTCAGATTTGGCTTCAGGAAGATCAAGATGCTCCCAGGCACTGATGGAGGCCCATGTTTTTCTCATTTTCTTTTATTCCTAATTGTATCATAATTCTTCTTAAGATGGAGCAAGGACTTCATGGAGATGAGAAGACCCAGGCAAAACACTGATAGTTACTCTGGGAAGGAGCTGAGTAGAGGAGGAAAGTTTTAAATCTTCCAACACTTATATCCTGGATTTCTGTATAGAAGATTGTGGACAAAAGGTTTAATTTAACCCAAACCAGAGTGAAGAATAGATATAATTAGATATATTAACATATTATTTACTTAGATTTTATATTTATGAAACTTACAACAGCAAGGAAATAAAATATTTCTTTGAACTTTTCCAAGATATTTACACCATGATGTTATTAGCACATGAATTATAAATAGAATCAAAATATGGAATTTACCTTGACACCCAAACAGACATAATGAATTACTGAAGAGTTTGTGGAAGTCAGTATGGCATTTAGAAAGCACATTGCATGCAGAAAAAGAAAAAAAGAGAATAAGAATGAAGGAACAGTTAAAATCTCCACAAACACACCATTTGGGGCCTACTTCCTCTAGCTGGACCCTACCTGTTATATTTCCCACAATTTCTCCACTAACTCCACCTGGGAATAAGAATTTAGCACATAGGCCTTTGGTGAGTGATTGATATTCTAGCATAACAACCCCCAAGTCTGCTTTTGAGAGCAATTCATGGACATCTAGAACTTTATCTTTCATAGAACAGCAATTAAAACAAAAAGAAGAAACAGAAATATATGAAAAGTACAGTTTTTTTTATAAGAACAATGATCATGAGTACTGGCTGCATGATACAAACAGGCAGAGCTTTATAAAGTCCCTTTATCATAGGTCATGACTGAGACCAATTAGATAAAAATCATGGGGGTGGGTTGTGGCATCAGTGTTCTTTAAACTTCCTCAACGATCACAGTATGTGAACATTGATGGAGAACATGATTTGAGGAACAGCCTGAGCAAGCAGAGCAGTGTTAGACCATCTTCATCCACATTGTGTTTTTTGGACTTCCAGCCTTATATTTACCTCTATTTTTCTGCCAAGATACTCAGTTAATTTGTATCTTATAGGTTTATCTGTGACAAGTGAAACATCTATAAGATCAATACTACTTAATTAATGTAAGAAAACTTCTGACTAATTAGACACCTCATTTTAGTGGACATCAGTGAGGCTGTCTGAGTCATTCACTAGTAGTTCTCATGGGCTAGTTAAGAACATTTAGTCAATCAATAATCATCGAATAGTTCAGTTGTAGTTACAAATATCCATGTGTGTGGCTGAGAGTTAGGCTATTGTGACACACACAGTTTGAATTTTGGATGGCTGTATGACCCTGGTAAATTAGAAACCTGTGAGGCAGCTTTCCCCCTTTGTCTGCATGTAAACTATAGAACTCATGTCGCTCCATGTAGAAAGTGTTCTTCAGAGTCAGAAGGAAGTCTTATTGGATAAAGAGTCACTTTGCCTCACAAGACTGCTGACATGAACTTGATCTACAAACCCATAAAAAGTTGATAGGGAGAACCAATTCCACTAAGTTGTCCTCTGACCTCTGCATGTACAAATAACTACACACACACACACACACACACACACACACACACACACACACACACACATACACATACACACCAATGTTTTAAAACGTGAACTTTACAATGTCTGATGAACAAAAACCAAGAGATCAGTTATTACTATTTAAGTTTAAGTACCATTGGTAGAGTAAGAAGTAGCAAAAGGCTCTTTTATGGTATTTGTCAGATAAAGAAGAGCATATTATATTTTGGGGTAACTATGCTATATTAGGAATAAGTTCAGGAAGTTTATATAGATTTTATACACATTTCTCACTTTATTTTCTTTGTTCTCAGTTGATCTGAGCATTCAGTTTTACAAATGGGGGAATGGATATCAAGAAAGTCAAGAATGTGTGCTAATTATATTTTACTGACATTTCTAGTGATGGTGTCTCAGTTAGGGTTTCTGTTGCTGCAATGGAATATCATGACCAAAAGCAAGTTGGGGAGGAAAGGGTTTATTTGGCTTATACATCCACAGCACTGTTATCATTGAAGGAAGTCAGGACAGGGACCCAAACATGGCAGGAACCTGGAGTCAGGAGCTGATGTAGAGGCCATGGAGGGGTGCTGCTTACTAGCTTGCTTCTCATGGCTTGCTCAGTCTGCTTTCTTATAGAACCCAGGACCACTAGCCCAGAGATGGCACCACCAGCAATGGGCTGGACCCTCCCACATCAATCACTAATTAAGAAAATGTCTTACGGCCAGTTGGCCAAGGTTGTTGAAATATACCCATAGGCCATTTTGGGTCCTCACAGTTCAGCCTGGCAGAAGGCATCTACAGGCCTTTATGAATAGGTAGGGGCCATTATGATGAACAAATATATGGTGGGAAATGGGAGAGAATGAGAAGCAGAATGGTTCATGTTCAGTGGAAAGAGGCAGAACTGAAGAAGTGAAGGTGGTAAGGAGCAGGCTTTTGTGGTAACCTGCTTGCCACCCAGAGCCATGGTACCATCTGGGCCTGGGCCACTGCTAAGGGGCATGTCTGGGTCCATGGTCCTACTGCAGATAGGGTCTGTGTTGACATCCATGGTCCATGTTGCCACCAAGGCCATAAAGGTGCCCAGGGTCTGGGCTGCCACCTGTGGGCATGATGGTGTCATGCTGCCACCAGGGCCATGTCTATCTGAGTGGCCTATGCTGTCACCGGGGGCCATGACACATCCAAACCTGAGCTGCTGCCAAGGGCCATATCTGTGCCATGGCCTTACAGTGAGTGGTCAGGGTCTCTGTTGATGTCCATGGCTCCTGTTACCATCAAAAGCCATCCATTGCCAGGGATCTGGGCCACCATCTGAGGCCATGCTGGTGTCCAAGGGCTACTCTGCCACTGAGGAAATGCTTATGTGAGTGGCCCATGCAGCCAACTGGGGCCATGGTGACACAAGTCCAGGCTGTGTCCATAGTACTGTAGCATCCTGGGTTTGTGTTGATGTCCATGGACCATGTTACCACAGGAGGCCCTAGGAACCTTGCATATTGAAATCTAAGGTCCATGTTGAGCCAGCCCCACCCTTCACTGGCCCTGGGATAGCTGGCATTGCCCCTGCCTCTCATGAGAGAGCTGGTCCTTGCACTAGGGAGAGATAACCCCACCTATCACCACAGGCATGGGAGAGCTGACCCAGATGGCATAGATATGGGAGAGCTGGATTTTCCCCTCACCTGAGGGTGCAGTTCCAGTGGCCAAGACTGACCATCTCAGCTACCACCCAGGCCCACATCCTGGACTTTATGTTGGCCCACCTAACATCTACCCCATCTATGACCTGCTAGGGTGCATGAAGGGACTGGTCCTCTGGAACAATAGTCACAGGATCTCCATGACTCGGGGCAACACCAGGATATATAAGAGGAGTTACAGTGAGGTTCCAGTGATGATAGTGTGACAGAGACCACAGACCTTGAACCAGACCAATGACTCATTGTAGTGAATATTTGTAGGTGGGGCTGATTTGACAAAAGGGTGTACTTTGTGACATACCATAGCTCCCAATGCCACTAGAACAAAGGAAGAAGAGACAGGAAAGATGGAGGAGTGAGGTATTATTTTTAAATTAATTTTTGGGGGAGTCTTTTGCAGGGGCATGTTGCAAGGGTGAGGGGTATATATGGAGGGACTGGAAGGGGCATAGTATTAGGGTGCATATGTGAAATTCCCAAAGAATCAATGAAGAATTATATTATTTAAAAAAAGAAAAGAAAAAGAAAATATCTTACACCTGGTTCTTATGGAGGAATTTTCTCAATTGAGTTTCCCAACTTTCAGATAACACTAGCTATGTTGACATAAGAGTAGCCAGCATAGAAGGTTAGTAGAAATTACCTTAATAAAGATCCTTACAAGGTTATGTAAGCTTGGAGCCTGGGATAAATATGGTAATATCTCTACATATAACACTATTCATCCCCATTCCCACTCCTTTGGGAAATGGAACAAACAATGGAGATGTCCAGTGTCTAGGGAAATAAACATTTGTGAGTCCAAATTCTTAACAGACTAAAGTAACCATATGGTCAGAATGATGTCAGAAAACTGGTGTTTGATTTCTCAACTTTGGAAGCTGTGTTTTTCTCTAAAGTCAGCAACTCCTATGGAGTGGCTTATTCCTTTAGCTCAGTAGTTCTCAATCTATGGGTTGTGACCCATTTGGGAGCTCAATGATGCTTTCACAGAGGTCACCTAAGATCAATGGAAAACACAGGTATTTACATTATGACTCATAACAGTAAAAAATTACAGTTATGAAGTAGCAATGAAAATAATTTTATGGTTGATGGGTCACTACAAAATGAGGAACTGTATTAAGGAGTCCCAGCATTAAAAAGGTTGAGAACCACTGCCTTAGCTAGTTGCCAAGTGAATAAAGAAACATCACATTGTCTTATACTCTGCCTCCTTCTTTACTATCCAGCAGCCTTAAAGGAGAAGATCCATGAGGACAGGCTCATTCTTATGAATAGTACTTGGGGGATGAGGACAGGGGAAGCACTGGAGAAGTCAAGAAGAGGGGTGTAATGGATACATCTACAAAATGCTTCCACACCTAAATCTCGGGGAACATTGCAGAAGAGGCGGTGGAAAGATTGCAGCAGCCAGCGCACCAGGAGTTTGCTTTGAGATTGTGTATCCTTGTAATGTCAGAATCTACACCTGTAAATCCTCACCAACATGACCGCCCAAATATGAGGCAAACAAAGATGACACCAATGACCATGCTAAGCTTGATGGGGAAAAGCCAATGAGACCTAAACCCTACACAAACAACTATAGGCAACTGAGGAAATCTGGGAGCAGGAGAGGCTGTCTCCCTAGGGAGAAGCCCACCAATTGGTTACCTAGTGCCAAATAATCAACCTTGAAAACATACACACAAGTAGTATTATTTGGACTCAGCAGGTTATATTTAGGAAAGTATGTGTGTGCATGCAATATCAATTAGTGAAAAAGTCATGAATTTGAAGAACAGGGAACGAAATTTGGAGGGGGTGGATTAAAGGAAACAAAAGGAAGGGAGAAATGTTGCAATTAAATTATAATTTCAAAAGTTAAAAAAAATTACAGGCACCAAAACTACACAGAGAAACCCTGCCTTGAAAAAAAAATTATTAGTAATTCATTAGCTGTAACAGATTTTTGAAATGTCAATAAAACTTGTATTCAAGGGGGAGCTGTAAAGAGAGCACGTTGCTTTATAGAAGTATAGGGATGCAACTAAAACTAGATAAATCACAAATGTGGGAACCCAAAGAAGACCAGCTGCCCTCAGGGACTCAGACACAATACACAGCACTATGCCAGTAGTCTTGAGCTAAAATAACTAGAATAAAATTCCTTCTCTTTGTAATCAGGTTCAAGAGTCTTATCTCCCATTTTGACTTTTTGGTTTGTCCAAAAACACCTGAAACACTAAGCATATTATGCTGTCGCAAAATACCTTACAAAAACAACTTAAGGAGGCGAGGGCTTATTGTGGCTCATGGTTTGACTGTACAGTCCATTGTGGATAAGCATTTCGGCAGGAGTGGGAGGGATCTGGACACACCTTATCCAGAGCGAGGGAGGAGAGGGAGATGAATGCTAGTGCTCAGCTTTTTGTTTCCTTTGCGTTCAGTCTGGTTCCTCAGTCCATTAGATGCTGCCATTCATTCGCATTTAGGGTGGGTTTTCCTACTTTGGTTAACTCAGCCTATAAACTCCCTCACAGACATGCCTAGAGGTTTGTCTCCTGCATGGTGCTGGATCCTGTCCACTTGACAACCATTATTAGCCATCTCAATGATGATCTTCCCTTTATTAGGGCTTGATAAATCCCCAGTTTTTTATTTATTTGGAACCTAGCCACAAATCACCCTTCTGTTTACTCTGTGTTTTAATCCAGGGTCATCTAGAGTGCTGACCTGAAGAACAGACCTGTGTCAGCACTCATTTGGGAGGCAGTTACATATAACAGCAGTGAGTAGAAAGTCAAACGGGAGGCAGAGGCAGAGGAGACCAGGTAAGCTACTGAGTTAGCAGCTGTTGTAGGTAATGGCTTTCCAGTCTTCAGAGGATGACATTTACCTCTGATGCCCCTACACCTGAGAAAGGGCAAGGAAAAGCTTTTGTCTTTAGGTTTTACTTCACCACTGATAGAGTTATTTCGGGTTATTCCTCTCCGACTACCACATATACTTGCTGTACCAGATCCTGTTGGACTCTCAGAGTACAGAATTGAAATGGCCTGAGCTGTCGCTTGGAGCAAGAAAAATGTCAATGCCAAGTGTATCAAAGTAAGAACTTCATTAGTTTGCAGATTCATGGCTAGACAGAGGCAAAACCTAGAGAAAATGAGGTTGGGTATTCGACAAAATGCAGACATGACTCTGGAGTTGGATGACTTAAGGCATTTTTTTTTAAAATCACGGTCCACCTCTACAGTGAAGACGTACTATAGTACCTGCAGTGAGAGTTATTTTGTACAACCTACTAGGAGTTGGCACTAGCTGTTTATTTTTTCTGTGTCTCAATTTGCTTATTTTTAAAATAGACATTGTGTTTCTGAGCAAGGATTTTAAAATTACCATGACTATGTGAAAACAATTTAGTGCATATTGCCTGATAGGTACCTGTCATATAGAGCAGGAGATTTACAATCACACCATGCAAATTTGTGATTTTTTTTATTACTGAAGATTGAGTCCTGGTCCTCGTCAATGCTGGGCAAGAACTCTTGACACTGAATTATATCCTTCCAGCTATATCACACAACTTTAACAGGACTGGACACAAATTGTTTCTGTTGAGTCATTGCGGGGGACCAGTCCCCACATTTATTTACCTCAGAACCTTTTGAGGAATGAGGGATAGGAGACTTAGTTAGAAATAAAGAGGGGAGAGAAATAGAGAGAAACACATGATAGTCTTGGGTGGGCCTGGATTCTTATCCACCAGCCTAGAACTTTATTCCAAAGGACTATTTATAACAATGCCAAGGGGTGGAGCAAAAGACCTCCCCCTTGCTAGTTACAGTCAAGTGTAGACCCTTACAAACACCTGATACCCAGACCCATGTTCCAACATCCTTTTATGCAGTCCTGCTGGGTCCAGCCACTAGGAAACCTAGTGGGCTCCAACAAGTCATATAGAAATCTTTGAGGTTAATGGGACAAGAATTACATTATTTAATAAGTAAAAACTTTAACATAGAGAGATTGTGTGCTTTAAAATTGCTAAGTTGTTTTCAGTTTTTAAATGACAATAATGTGAAAATGCGATTTATGAATCCCAGGTTTAATTGTAGTAGACTACTACCTGCCTACTTAGAGCACCAATCTAGTAGCTCAATCCTTGTTTGATTTTGCTGCTGAAAACTAGACAAAGCCTCCAAAGTCACTGTCCTTTGTCACAGTGCATTATAGAAGTGTCAGCATAATTATTTCACTGAATTCCACCTTTTAATTTAGTTAGTGACTTATGTACTCTTCCTTAAATAAAGTTCACAGAAGCAACTAATTTATCAAATCATTCAGATAAATTGTGCACATTTGAATGTTACTTTCTTTCAAATTCAAAGAACCATGAGAGGTACACAGAATAATGCATATTTCAAAGGGCCAGTTCAATGAACTTCATGAAACTTAACCATTTAAGAGAAACATCAGTGACTACAATAATTTGACAAAGATTATTCATATCATTTGTTTATTGAATGAAAAGTACGTTGAAGTTCTAACCCATATACTAAAGCACATCAGTCATATGTTCTCTTCTGTAATGTTCACATGTCTTCAACAGTGTTCTCAACTGCTACTAACCCATTTAATACTCATAATATCTTAAGGAGATGGGAATAATTATTATTTCCATTTCACAGAAGAAAACAAAACAAACTAGGACTACCTTTCTGAAGCTGATTGGGACCTCTACGTCAATTATTAATCAAAACAGGCCCCTACGACACATCTAGAGATCAAGGTGATCTAGTCAGTTTCTCCGGTGAGGCTTTCTTCTTGGATGAATGTAGGATATGTCATGTAGACAAAGTCAAATAGGACAGGGCTGATAAGGTGTTATACTCTTTAAAGAAGGAGATATATTCTCCCAAATATTTAAATGCTACAATAATTTGGGTGCATTTCAAAGCTGCATAACAAAAAATGTCATGTTATATTATTTAATGTCATGTAGCCCCTAAAAATCAAAATGTTATTACTCTGTGAGGGTAATAACTCATATGGGGTTTAGATTACATCCTCATTCAACTCTACTTTAAATCAGGATATCTTGGTTTGCTCAACTCTTTGGGTTTCTCTGTGTAGCTTTGCACCTTTCCTGGAATGCGCTTTGGAGACCAGGCTGGCCTCAAACTCACAGAGATCTGCCTGCCTCTGCCTCCCGAGTGCTGGGATTAAAGGCGTGTGCCATCACTGCCCGGCAGTTTGCTCAACTCTTAAGTCAGCCTCATCATCATGTCAGTTGCCTTAAACTGCTGGTGTGTATGTGTGTGTGTGTGTTTGTGTGTGTGCACATGGACGTGTGTGCACTCGCACACATGCATGTATGTGTGCATGTTAGTTTTTCATCTCTATAATAAATACCTACATAAATAAATAGAAAATTATCTTTAATTTTGTGCCAGGTTTTGGAAGTCTCGGTTCTTCTGTGGTTGTTCTCATTGCAGTTGGCTAGTGGGAATGCAGAACATTATGGTGGGACAATGATCATCTCAAAGCCTTGAAGCAAAATGCTAAGAGAGTGAGGCTCTTGCTTTCCCCACTGTGGCAGAAACCCAGTGATCTGAAGACATCCCACTAAGTACCACATCTTAAAAGTTTCATAACTTCCTAGTAGGGTCACGTGGGACCAAGCTTTGAAGAATAGACAAGCAGATGGCATTCCAGATCTAAGTTACAACAATGAGTTACTTTTATATCTTTTCTTAAGAATTTCACGTTGCAGTTTTACAAAATTCTTCAATTCTAGAAATTAATGAAGAGATCGTATAGTAGAATAGAAGCTGGAATTATGTATGTTGGAAGCTAGAGATGTAGGTAACCTTCAGCACCTAGTACAATAGGAGGGAAAACAGACAGATTTTATAATATCTAGAATGTAATTATCTCAGCCTAGTGGGAAAAGCATTTCAGATCCTATAGAATAAAATGTTATACTTTTGGTTTCAAAGAAGCATGACTAGAAAATTATACTACAACGAGATAAAACTTTGAAAAACATCTGGAGGCAAATATCCTTTAGCATAGAAATCATTTAACATAGAATGATCCCCAAAAGGGTATGTTCATAGGGCTAGAGCTACTGATATATACTTTATCAGGGTGTGGGTCTTAAAATTGAATTCACAGGGCTAGAGAGTTGGCTCAGTGGTTGACTGTTTATTCAGAGGACTAAGATTGGTTACCATAACCCACATCAGACACCTTACAATTGCCTATAACTCCAGTTCCATGGGACCACTTCCTCTTCTGGCCTCCATCAGCACCTGCATGCACACTGTTCACATGTATACACCCAGAAACATGCACATACCCAATAAACAAACAAACAAACAAATAAATAAACCTTTAAAAGTAAACTCAGAACGAATTATATGTGGAGGATGTGGAAAATTTAAACTATGTGTCAATGATACAAATGACATGCCTTAACAATCCTAATGACATCTCCAAATAATTGGGGAGATAGAGTCCCAACTGTCCATTTCTTGTCACCAAATGAAGCTTCTAGTATTATGACTTGGCTACATCTAATTGAGTTGTTGAGCAAAGGGTTCCCATGGAAATCACCAAACATCCCTGTCAGTTACCAAGAGCATAGGTTGCTTTCTACCAACTGACAGCAAGAACCCATTGCTGAAGATAACACCCACACAATTCAATGAACATGGAGAAGTTGAGTTCATGCCTACATAGAAACTTCACTCCTATACTCTAGTATCTTTGGTACAGGAGTTACTCTGAAGGCTACAAAAAGAGAAACGAACACCAACCCAGCCACAAAAGCTTTGATCTATCTTGCCTGCAAATGATTCTAGGGCAATGGTGGAACAATATTTGTGGGAGTAACTAAACATTGTCTATTTGATTAAAGGCCAACTCCATGAAATTGAACCTATACCCAAAACTGCTTGGTGATCAAGAACCAGAGACCTAAGGTAAAACCAAATAATGCTGCTCTTAAAAAAAAATGTAGTGATAAAATAATTCCTGATGATATTCTGCTATACTTATAACCAGAGCCTTAACCAGCCATCATCAGAGAAGCTTCCTCCTGCTGCAGACGAGAACAAATGCAAAGAAAGAGAGAGGCAGGGAAGGAAAGAGGGAGAGAGAGGGGAAAGGGAGGGAGGGAGAGAGAGCAGAGAGAGAGAGGGACAGAGGGAGGGAGGAAGGGAGGGGAGAGAGAGAGGAGAGAGAGGGAGATGGGGAGAGAGAGAGAGAGAGAGAGAGAGAGAGAGAGAGAGAGAGAGAGAGGGAGGGAGAGAGGAGTCTGCCCCAGGTCCTCTGTGTGTGTATGTATTACAGCTTTCAGCGTAGTGTTTTTAAGAGACTCCTGAGTGTGTGAATGAGTATATCTCTGATTCGTGTGCCTTCTCTGGGGGCTCTTTTCCTTCTGTTGGTTTTCCTTGTCCAACTTCAATGTGATGGTTTTTGTTTTATCTTACTATGCTTCCTTTTGCTATGTTCTGTTGTTATCTCTTAGAAGCCTGCTCTTTTCTAATGAAAGACAGAAAGAGAGTGGGTCTAGATGGAGGAGAGGTGGAGAGGAACTGGGAGGAGTAGAGGGAATGGAAATTAATCAGAATATATTGTATTAGAAAAGAATCCATTTTCAGTAAAAGAGAAAAAAATGAATGACATGCCTCAAGATGACAAGGTTGAATATTAGAATTTTATCTCATTTACTCACCTATATTTGTTCCAAGAACTGATTAACTACTTAAATAAAACTGATATTGATTCTCAGAGGAGTACTGTTTATGTTTGAAGTTTGTTAAATACACAAGTTTATCTGTGCTTTGGTAACATTATGGAAAGCTATCACAGACTAGTATTTTCTTTTCCTCATTTTGATTTGTAATTTTTCCCCATAGAAATGTAAAACTTTCTCTAAGTTCAAAAAGCCTAAAGTCATTGCAGTCATGAGAACAGACTGTGGTAAACATTACGACAGTGTCATTTGGGGAAAAGTATGACAATATTATAAAAATATTCGTGAGTTCCTAAAGTGAGACCTAATTATACTGTACATTTTCTTCATACTCTGTGTTTCAAAGTCCTAGTTATCTCTCCTCCCTCACATATTTTCTTGGGCCTATGCCAATCCACTTACTTTTATCATTTTTTTTTTAGGGTACACATGCTAAAGCAAGGGGAATACTTTATGCTTGTATCATCTGTAACTGAAGAATTCCCATTGTTTTGCAATTTGATAACCCTGGTATCTAGATTAACAATGGCTGTGTACATTTGAACTCCACCTGTGCTGCCTCCCGTCCCTCCCCTAGTTCTAGGAGGATACTGTCTTCCTTCTTGCTGTAAAGGTTTGGTATGCATGTTTCCTTCTTCTTCTCACACCTAGTCTTTGGCTTTAAAAATTCTTACTTATTCTTTAGGTCTTGCCTTAAAAATTTCTGAGGCAATCTTTTTAGTCTCTAGCCTAGAGAAGACCTCCTTGTGCACATGTATATAGCGCCTTGTGATTTACATTTATAGTACACTTAAAATTCCAATTAGTTTCTGAGTTTTGTGAATACTTGTGTTTATGCCTTTTTCATTAGAATGTGGCTTGGTAAACCGGTGACCTGAACAAGTCCAGCCTGCTACTGCAAACATAGTTTTATTGGAGCCTAATCTTGCTCATTAGCCATGTATTTTCCTTTTTTTCATTTTGTTATTGCTCGTGTACATGGTGTTATTCATGTGTACATGGTGTTTGTGAATGTGTTCCTGTGTATACACATGTGATGTGAATGTGTGTGGATGGGATGCTATTTGTTGACATCAGGTATCTTCTCCATCCCTTTCCATTTCATTTCTTTTTTTTTTTTTTTTTGGTTTTTCGAGACAGGGTTTCTCTGTGTAGCTTTGCGCCTTTCCTGGAGCTCACTTGGTAGCCCAGGATGGCCTCGAACTCACAGAGATCCGCCTGGCTCTGCCTCCCAAGTGCTGGGATTAAAGGCGTGCGTCACCAACGCCCGGCTTCCATCTCATTTCTTGAGACAGGTTTCTCATTGTACATGGAGCTCACTGATTCAGGACTGGATGGCCAGTAAGCTCCAGGAATTTGCCTGTGTCTATATCCCTAACAGGAGTGACAAACAGCTGCACTCAACCTATTACATGGGTGTTAGGGATCTGAACTCAAGTCAACATGCTTGTATGGGAAGCATTTAATTGACATAGTAATCTTCCTAACCTCACAATAACATATTTTCTGTAATTTATTTCTGCTATGATGGTTATAGAGTTGAGTATCTATTAGAGATATTAAAAGATTTATGGAATTACAAAAGTAGTACAAAAACCTCATTTCCTTTTTCTGACATATCAGATACCAATGTAGTCCAAGGGCATTGATATTAGAATGTCTTTATGTCTCTGCTTCACCTTTACTGATAATTCTCCCAGACCTTTACATTTCAACTACACTTACAAGTCCCTACTCTATTGATGGGATTCTGTCAATGACTCTGCAGTGTATAGACTATGTCTGGATTCTTCATATCCCACAATCTGAAATACCTACAAGTTACACCTTTTTTTTTTTTTTTTTGCTATCATGAGCCTAATTTAAGGGAGTATCTGTTGTCTTCTTTGACTTCACCAAAGGTGCTTTCCTAGAAAGAACTGGAGGATGGCCACAGAGTCAGGCTGAACAGGCACATGCATGTATGCAGGTGTGTTGTACATTATCAGGTTCTATCAGGAAGATAGAAATTAGAGACAACTCTTTAACAAATGAGCTGATGCCAAGAATTGATTTAACAAAATAATGGAAAGACTGAGAAGCTAAACAAAGTAGAGTAAGGGACTTAGAAATTGACATGGTAAGGAACTGGC
>CABHPP010168671.1:0-24780 GCA_902168425.1 Peromyscus attwateri | reverse complement strand
ATATATATATATATATATATATATATATATATATATGAAGGAAAGAGAGCAAACAATGTCTCTAATAATCTAGAAGAACTAGATCCATTAGTAAAGATGTAGCTGTTCTCAGAGGAACTGAAAATTAAGAAAGAGAAGTTTCACTAGTCTATTTTCTACTGTTATTGCAAAAATCCCTTGGGATGAATGCCTCAAAACAACAAGGTTTATGCTAATATTTTTGGAAGCTGTAAGTACAAGAACAGGTGCTGTGTTTGGTACCCTTGGCTATGTCACGAAAAGGTGGAGGGTGTCATAATGAGAATGTATCCAAGACAGAGAGACAACATTTGAGATAGGAGGCCTAAGAGTAGAAAGATCCAGTTTTAATCTGCTAGTAACCACATGCTCTTACTAGAACTCACACTATGATAACAGCATCAATCCTTGGAAAGAGCAATGCCATACTATCACCTAACCATGTTCTGTTTGTTAGTCCCTAAATGTTAAAGAGCCACAGAAATAAATTAACACTAGTATCTTGGGGAACAAACTTCTAGCATGTAACTCTATTAGAAGCATGTTCAAATTATAGGAATGAAGTGTATACCCTGGTTTCTTTCTTCTTCCTACTTTCCTACCATGCAAACCTATCTGGAAACAGTTAATGAGAAAGTTAATCATTCCAGCCCATATTAAGACATAAACAGAACATGTGACAAGGGCAACAAAAGACAATAGACCAAGAGCCAGTGCATCCCTTAATGGCACACAGAACTGCTCCGTAACTGTCAAACTTCTGTTCTAGTTTGTAGCATCATTAACCATTCAAATTCTCTATTTCAGCTTAAGATACACAATGACAAATGTTTCTACAATATACTATAGGATTTCAAAAGATGTTAAAAAAAAGTTTTCTAAGAATGCAGGCTGTAATGCTCTGAGTTTCCTGAAACTGCCTCTATTTGAGGATAGGCAGCGTTGTCTGTAACTATATAGTCACTCTGTCAGCTCTTGCTTTTGCCTCAGTACTTTCTTGCACATGTCTATTTTTTTGGGGGGGGGTTTTGAGAAAGGGTTTCTCTGTGTCATTTTGGTTCCTGTCCTGGAGCTCGCTCTGTAGACCAGGCTGGCCTCAAACTCACAGAGATCTGCCTGCCTCTGCCTCCCGAGTGTTGGGATTAAAGGCGTGCGCCACCACTGCCTGGCTCTTGCACATGTCTTAAGCTTGAAATTCTAGGAGTTTTCAAGCTGTATAAATCTTCCTAATTCTAAATATAGAAATCTTTTGCCCTCCACCCCTTTTCCCCAAATTCAGTTGCTATCTTAACTTAGACTCATACAATGAAACATTGAACTGCTGGGATGATAATTGCCTTTAAGATCTGAACACATTGAGGCCAAAGTAAACAGAAAGGAAGTGGCAAATATCGAATCCACTGATGAAGTTTTGTTGAAAGGCTTGGAAATGAAAGAGGCACCCTACTTTCTCAAACTGAATTAAGATGACCAGAGGATGAGTAACTGCAGGGCAGTGTTCTGTATGTCATATGTCCTTTCTCCATCTTTATTGACAAAATAAATACTTGCAATTATGAGATTAAAGGAGCAACCTGAAATCATATTCAACATTCCCATAATTATGAACCCACTTGAAAAGAGGCCAGTGACTCAAAGACAAGCCATGAGACATAGAAAAAAAGTTATTTCAAAATCCAGAAAACAAAGTAAGATGTAGTTTGTTACCCACAAAGGTCACCTTCCTCAGCATTTGTAAGGATAGTCTTTTTTTTAATTAAATTAAATTAAATTAAATTTAATTTAATATTATTTTATTTTACAATACCATTCAGTTCTACATATCAGCCACGGATTCCCTTGTTCTCCCCCCTCCCGCCCCCTCCCCTTCCCCCCAGCCCACCTCCTATTCCCACCTTCTCCAGGGCAAAGCCTCCCCCGAGGACTAAGATCAACCTGGTAGACTCAGTCCAGGCAGGGCCAGTCCCCTCCTCCCAGGCCTAGCCAAGCGACCCTGCATAAGCCCCAGGTTTCAAACAGTCAACTCATGCAATAAGCACAGAACCCGGTCCCACTGCCTGGATGCCTCCCAAACAGATCAAGCCAATCAACTGTCTCACCCATTCAGAGGGCCTGATCCAGTTGGGGGCCCCTCAGCCATTGGTTCATAGTTCATGTGTTTCCATTCATTTGGCTATTTGTCCCTGTGCTTTATCCAACCTTGGTCTCAACAATTCTCGATCATATAGACCCTCCTCTTTCTCCATAATTGGACTCCTGGAGCTCCGCCTGGGGCCTAGCCGTGGATCTCTGCTTCCAGATCCCTCAGTCATTGGATGGGGTTTCTAGCACGACAATTAGGGTGTTTGGCCATCCCATCACCAGATTGGGTCAGTTCGGGCTGTCTCTCGACCATTGCCAGCAGTCTATTGTGGGGGTATCTTTGTGGATTTCTGTGGGCCTCTCTAGCACTTTGCTTCTTCCCATTCTCATGTCGTCTTCATTTATCATGGTCTCCTATTCCTATTCTCCCTCTCTGTTCTTGATCCAGCTGGGGTCTCCCGCTCCCCCAAGCTCTCTTTCCCTCGACCCTCACCCTTCATTTCCCCCACTTATGTCCAGGCTGTTCATGAAGATCTCATCCATTTATCCGTCATTGGGCGATCCCCGTGTCTTTCTTGGGGTCCTGTTTTCCAGGTAGCCTCCCTGGTGATATGAGTAGCAGTCCAGTCGGAAAGGACAATTAAAGTAGAAGAAAACAATAAAGTCCTGGAAGAAAACAATAAATCACTGAAAGAAAATCATGAAAAAGCAATGAAACAAATGAAGGAAACAGTCCAAGACCTGAAAAGGGAAATAGAAAAAATGAAGAAGACACAAACAGAGGGAATGCTGGAAATAGAAAATCTGAGTAAACATGGTACGTACTCACTCATAGGAGGATACTAGATGTGGAGTAAGGACAGTCTTAAATTGGGGGTCGTGGAAGTCATATCAGATAAGAGAGAACCAGGTTGCTTAAAAATTCAAAAGTAGTTACAATTATGCATGTTATACATTTCTGATGCCCATGCTGGTACTTGTGGGTTACCAAATGTTCTAGGTTCCACTAATATAAAGAAATATCATGGTTAAAGTGTATTATGACTTGTAATTTTAGTTCTGTTTTCCAGAAATAGCTAATTCTGCAATTGATTGTTAAAATACAAGAACTGTTGGGCTGGAGAAATGGCTCAGAGGTTAGGAGCACTGGTTGCTCTTCCGGAGATCCTGAGTTCAATTCGCAACAACCACATAGTGGCTCACAACAATCTATAATGAAATCTGGTGCCCTCTTCTAGCATGCAGGCAGAACATTATCTATATAATAAGTGGATAAATCTTAAAAAAAAAGAAATGTTTTCCCATGGAGAGGAAAGAATAATATAAAATAGCAAAAAGGCTATTTTTTTTTTCTAGAAGGACTGAGAGAAATAAAAAAAAATCTAGTCTCACTTCGATGACATTGGGAAATATCATTTTCCAGAAAACAATTTTTAAACTTTTGGGTAACATCAGTCAGAAGTATCATCTCCAACAAATCTAAAGTAAGACTACTCTACAACTCCATGATGGCTTACTCAGGACTTTCCTCAATAACATTTCCTTCTGGGGAATATGAATACAAAGACCACTACTTTGTACACATGAAAGAATACAGACATTTCTTCACTCAAATTACCATTGAGAAAAAGTAACCGGTCATGTAAAACCTAGCCTTGTTTCAGTATAGATCCTCTGAGTCCTAACATGCTCATTATTAATCCATGCTTTAAAGAGTTTGTTAATCAGTAATTGCTAATCAAGAGTTTTAAATAAAATTTAAAGATTATAATTTTGCTTTGAAAAGTTTTGTCTTAAAAGTCAAGTTTAAGGAATATAAATGCATGCTATTATAAAAGTCAGCCCAGTAGGAGTAGAAATATATTGTACAGTGTGTATAATAACCTGAGTTTAAGTATCATAAATAGAATACTAGCTGGAACTATTGAATAAATAAAATTATTTTCTAAAAAGATAACACAAATAATAAAAGTAACAGCAGATGATGTATTTTTGAAATCTCTAAATCACTTTCTTTAGATTTAGCTGAAATATGAAACAACATGTCCCATAGGTGGCAGTTAACCATGTTTTACAGCATTAGTGACTGATAAAGTCAAAAGCCAATGAAACCCCTTCTGGCATCTAAATCATAAAGAGAGTGCTATGAATTTCAACAGACCTTGCATTTTGCAACATGTACTCATAAGTCAAATAAAAGTTTCCATATCAATTGTGATCACAAGTCTATATTGATCTCTTGAAGTCTAATTCTCAAACACCAATTTTTTCAGAACTTTATGTTCCAGGATAATCATAGGCAAACTGACATATATATTTACACACACACACACACACACACACACACACACACACGCACACACCACGTATATAAATAAAAAAAAATTAGGAAAAGAGGCTATGAATCTTAAAGACTCTTCTGTCACAATCTGTCACAGTGACTATGTCTTCCCACATTTCCTGTTTTACTTATTTGTTGTTTATTATTTTAGTACTTGTAGAGACAGCAATCTGAAGCAAGCCTGGAGATACTGGAGGTTGGTTCCCCTGTTCTATAACACATTTCTTTTTCCTTGTATTTCTTCTAAAAAAAATTGTGTTTATTAGTTATTTGAGCATTTTGTTCAACATGGTTTGATCATATTCATCTCCTCTCCCTCCCTTTCTTCCTTTGTCCTACTGTGACGCGGAGAAGATAGAATTCAGCTTTGGAACTTCTGACACGTCAGCCAACCTCTCTATACAGATGGACATTGGCTTCCTACATGGGAAGTAGTGTTCCCTGCAGAGGTTGGAGAGGCAGCTCTCTTAGCCACAGCGTTAGTCACTTGAGCCCACGAAGGGCGCAGGTACCTTGGTAAACAAACCTGCCGTCTCCACAGAACTGTATCGGATAAACCATGGACCAGGAACTGGAACACGCAGAAGGCAGCATGGAGGAGATGGAAGAGGAGAAGAATGGCAGGAACAACCAGCAGCCCGTGGGTCGCAGCAAAATATCCCCGTTTCTGACAACAGTTCCTACTGCCATGATAAAGTTTGCAAGTCTCAGAAAAAGTAAAAGGCCTGTCTCTTCAGACACCACGAAGTTACCAGATGCAAAACAAAGCGATTTATTGGAGGGGCCATTCGGCTTGGGCCCTCTAGTTTTCCCTTCTTTACAGCGTTTCAACAACATTAACTTCTTCCTCTCTATGTACTGTATAGTGATCCTAGCTCAAGGTAAGTTGGAGGAGCAGGGTTGCTCTGGTGAGTGGAGTAGTGAGGTAGACAAGGTTGACACGCGGCAGGAAGGAGAGGGTACGTGACCAGACATGAATGGAATCAAAATCAGCTAACCCAATGTTTTGTTGTTCCTTCGGGTCTTTTACCTCACTCAGGTCTTTGGCTACCCCCCGCCTGGCAGGGTGCACTCCACGCTCTACCATTCTGATCTTCAGATACTGAGCTGATGAGAAGGTGGTGTTCAGTTCCTGTTACTTGATGACCAACTTAAGTTCTGGGTTGAGTCTTTGGGGGATTAAAATAAAGTGGAAAACAGCATTGCCATCATGAAGTGGTTTCAGTTCACAGTTTTGAAGCACTCTGGCAAAGCAGCCTTCTGTCTGGATTTTGTTTCCTCATCATGCATTGAGGGATGCTGAGATTTTACCGGGTCCACATCGCAGGAAGAAACACAAGGGTGTTTTTATTCACATTTTTTACTTTTTCCTCTTACCTCTTCCTCCTCCTTCTCTTCTTCTATTATTTTAGTCACATACTGTCATTAATTATTTTTGTTAATGAAAAAAAAATCCACTGGATCAGGCCCTCTGGATAAGTGAGAGAGTCAATTAGCTTGAACTGTTTGGGAGGCCCCCAGGCAGTGGGATCAGGACCTGTCCTTAGTGCTTGAGCTGGCTGTTTGGAGCCTGGGGCCTATGCAGGGACCCTTTGCTCAGCCTGGGTGAAGAGAGGAGGGGACTGGAGCTGCCTCGACTGAATCTACCAGACTGAGCTGAATCCCCAGGGGAGTCCTTGCCCTGGAGGAGATGGGAATGTGGGGTGGGTTGGGGGGGGGGGGGGAGGGGGGAGCAGAAGGAGGGAGGACAGGAGAATCAGTGCCTGATATGTAAATATATATATATAATTTTACATATTTATATATATAATCCCACTGAGCTCCATCAATCCATTTTGGAACTTCCTTTTATTTGCAAGAGGTCTAGTTAACTTGGATACTACACTTGCCCACTGCCTTTGACCTAACTCTCTCATGTATCTATTGCCAGTGAGAGGCTTGAACACTACTATGGGTTTCTGGTTTGGGTGGTGATTTGGGCAGCAGGAGAAATACTGGGTGGTTGGAGCTGTTGGAGGTAAAGTAGGGAATAGACATTCTATCAGCAGCAATCACAGATGTTTCAGCAGAATCTTGCTTTTTGGGTCCAGCTGTGACAACTGTGATGTGCGGGTTCTCAGAGCTTTAGGAGCTTTAGGAAGAGTCTGGACTCCCGGATCCCTGCAAGCCAAGGAGGATTTGAGGCAGTTGGACAACACCAGCTGTGAATACTGCAGCACTGACTTGTGATCCAGCCCCTTTGCAGACATATCATGAGTTTTAATTTGTAACTATTTCTGTTTTCACTCCAAGAAATGTAATATTTTTTATAGCTATTTCCTGTATCAAGTTATTTTGTTTCATTTAGTACGCTTTTTTCCCCCTTCTTTACATGCAGGATGATGGTTGTATGCCCAGTATGCTATCATTTATTTAACGTTTAAGAATATGAAATAATTTACATTGAATGTATACATTGTTTTTTCCAAAAAGATTGAAAATTCTCAGAAATGTTAAACTTCAGTTGGTCTAAATTAAAGTTCTCTTTGAATGATTATAATGGTAATCTGTTTTGTCTATTAAAATGTGTTATATTGCCTTTTGTCTTTCTTTTGACTTTTAGGTTTTATATTTGGTTTTACTGATTTGAGTATTGGACATTTTGAGAAGGAATTTTATCTGTCAAGGCCAGAGAAAGTTTTATTGTCCTCCACTTACGATGTTGCATCTTTACTGGTAGCAATACCTGTAGCGTACTATGGAAGTAGATGGCACAGGCCAAAATGGCTGGCAGCTGGTGCCTTTTTAGTGGGACTTGGATCCATTTTCTGTGCTGTTCCATACTTGAAATATGAAATTGTAACAACACTAGAAGATGGCGAAGGTGAGATTTTTCAAATACACTCTCATATTCTGAATCAATGTTCATTTAAATCGATGCTTCAAGGAATTTAAAATAGGTCATGATGTATGTCTGTGTACCATTCTTTGTTTATGTAACTGTGCTTATTGACTGACTACCTGTAGCTCTCTGATTTATCTCACAGGTGAGATGACCTTAGAAAAGACTATTGTGGGATAATTTGCAAAATTATTTCTTTTATACAATTTTATGTGTGTTAAAAATCGTTTGGGAAGTCCAGGGGTTGATTTTAACTTCCATAAGTTACTTTAATTACTTTCTTCATTCTCTTTGTAGCACAGACCCACATAAACTCAAACACAGGAATGAGCCTACACATACAGGAGGGTTAACTTTTCTAAGTACTCTTATCTTTGCTAAAGTTGGACGCTACTCTTTGACTACCATTTGAGTCTATAAAAATAGTGGCTTTGTGATGTTGTTTGTAATTGTTTATTTTGTAATCATTCTGCTATTCTAGTAAATCTACTTGAAATGTCTTTGGAATATATTTCTAACACTATTGTCCCAGATCTTTCATCATCATGTACAGGCTTTTTGTGTACATGATAAGTTGGGTTTTAACAAGACAGGATTAATAAGAGAGATGTATATGTGTGTATGTGTATATAAAGGTTTTTAAAGTTTATTATGTGTTACATTTATGGTTTTTATAAAATATTTAAAGTTTATTTTATAGTATTATGAATGAGTAAAAACCTATAAACAAAACAAAAATGACTTCATTAACTCCATGAATACTTTCAATTGAATTTTAGAAGCTGTTCACAACTATCTCTATTAGTAGACTCTTAAAGGTCAATTATGATTGTATCATCTCATCAGTCTTTAAAAGCACTATGTACCAATTATGAAGAATTAATAATGAAATGAATGTTTACCTTTTTTTTAAATTGAACCTGTAAAGACAGTTGGAACCTAGCTTGGGTTTCCAAATATAACCTTGTCCCATAGCTAGGAACCACCCATAACTACAGTTCTAGGGCATCTGGTACACTCTTCTGGCCTCTGCTGCTCGCATTGGCTTAAACACACACACACACACACACACACACACACACACACACACACACAGAGAGAGAGAGAGAGAGAGAGAGAGACAGAGAGAGACAGAGAGAGACAGAGAGAGACAGAGAGAGACAGAGAGAGAGACACAGAGAGAGAGAGAGATTCTGCGTTCATTTGTTTTATTTACTTCTTTTCTCCTTCCTCCATTTCCTGATTTTCTTTACTGCTCGTCGCCTTTTGTGCTTCCATTGTGAGTTCCCTGAACCCCTTTGGTATTGTCTACAGCTTTCCATTTCTATTCTGTTTTCTGCTCCATGATTCCATCTGTTACCTACAAAGATCACTGGTTTATTTTCAAGTGTGTGCCTCAATACACATGTAGACATCATACTTTACCACCTCTTGAAATAGTCAACAAAAAATATTATCCACAAATTCATGAAAATACTCGTACTAGGTTGTCATCTTTGTTTTCTAGAACCTGTATAAAGTGACCATCCACACATCTGTCTCAGTAGGCATACTGAGCTCAGCTTTAAGGTGACAGCTATGAGTGCTTACAGCTTACTTAGAATAAGGGCAAACTTTTTTCACTGGGACTAGAGGCTAGTGACACCCGCTCTCTCTGATTCTCCTAGTTGCTATTTCCCGTTGTTTGTAGCTTGTTTTCTCTGCCAACATGACATAGTAAAACCGTTCAAACCTCCTCCAGTGAGTGCTGCCTTCAGCTCTCTTCTCTCATTGTCTCTTATCTCTTGCTTGTAAACCTTGGGAGTGAATCATGCACCTTCTCTTTGCCTATGGCAGGCTGCTGCTGAGGCCTGTAGTGAATCTACTGCTGCCAAGTGGAAGTACAAGTATCTTCAAAAGTTAGTCTATTCACTTACACGTCTTGAGTCCACCTCAGAAGGACTTTAGGTTTTCTTACTGATTTCCTAAGATGTCCTGTGTTGGATGGAAAATGATGTCACAGAGGGAAATTGCATTAGTTTCTTTACATTGAAAATTTAATTTATTTGGCCTACATTTACTTATTAGATTCTTCACTTTTTCCCTTCAGTTAAAGTGAAGGAGGTGGCCTAGAGTGATCATTCTGTGTGCTCCTGCCTCATGAACTGTTCCATTACTGATCTCCCTCTACTGTGCTCTGCACGTTACTCTTCTTTATCAGTATTCACTAACACTTACATGCAATCAAGTTCTCCTCATTCCACTTCTAAATTTTGAATGCTTGTTTATTTTTTAAAATGAAAATCAAATTACATTATTTCCTCCTTTCCTTTTCCATCTTCTAATCCCTCCCACATCTTGTCGTCCACGCCCCTCCCATGTTGTTTCTCTCCAATCCCTGACATTTCTATGCTTAGTCACTCTCAAATTCATGGCCTCTTGTTCTCTACTGTTGTTACACTGTAGTTGAGGATAGAAGAGGGAGGTCTTTTAAATTTCTTTAACATTTTTAAATATTAATTTTGTTTTATCTGTTTGAGTGTTTTTCATGTACATATGCATGTACACCATGTGTGTGCCTGGTGCCTGCTGAGGCCAGAGAGGCTGTCAAAACCTGGAACTGGATGTACAGAGGGTTGTAAGATGCCAATTAGGTGCTGGAAACAGAATCCAGGTTCTGTGGAAGACCACCCAGAGCCCTGAATTGCTGAGCCACCTCCCTAGCTCCACATTATTCTCACTCTTAAAGAATAGCAAGAGCACATATGCTTGTGGTCTGCCCTCTTTTTATCACCTGTTTAAATCTCCTTGTTTTCATACATGATTTTGTGGGAGTTTCTTGATTTTCTACACTTGTTTCTCTGGTAAACTTCAACATGAATATTCCCTCCAAATGTTTCAACAGAATCATTTCCATCTACTCGTTAATATAACTCATGCTCTTTACTATAAGGAGAACTTACTTTTCATGAATTTAGGGCTTTAATCAGTATTTGTAATACTGAACAATTCATATTTCTTGATAGTATCTCTTTGGAGGCTTGCTATGTGTGATATTTATGTTATTTATCATTTTCCTTAACAGACTAATTTTTTATTGTTAAGGCTCAAGAAGATTAGATTTATTATAGAGATGGGAAACATTTGTTTTCAGATACTCTTCAATAGAAAGCTCAGAAATGTCTCCTTAGGAGTAGGTAAACTAGTAAGTTTAACTTTCTAAAACAAGGCAGAGGTAAATGGGCTCCGAAGGTGCTTTATGATTGTAAATAGCATGAAGCATTTGCTTGATTCTATTCACCATGAAGTCAAAATGGATTTTGAATACCACATGTTTTTCTTCAGCTCTAAAACTATAGCTTGAAATCATGGAACAGGGATAATTTGACTAAGGTTGTAATTTTAGGGCTTGCCTGTTGTGATAGAGAGCAAAGTTATACAGAAGTGTCAATGATAACTACAGAAGAAACATGTTAGGCACAACTTGAGATAGTTAACAAGAACATTGTAATAAGGTTTTTATATATTATTTGGATCACATACTAAAAGACATTAGCTGGAAGATTTAGAAGATTAAAAATTAAGAATGAGTGACTGTCGTATGCTCAGATAAAAATGGTCCTGCGAGGTCCACAGGACATTGCAGAAGAGAAAGAAGAATGGAAGAGCTAAATGAAGTGGAGGGTGTGGGCAGTAGTGTGACATGCTGGAGTAGGCATGAAATGGCCATTGTAGTCTTGAACGCACAGAAGCTGTAAGTATCTGCACACAAATTATCCAAGATAGCATCTGTAAACATCCTACCATGGAGGGGAAAGGAGAGCACACTTCCCACACATTCCTGGAGATTTATATGTAGCTAGATGTTGTTGAAAGAGGGAGAGTCAGTTCAACAGTGGTGTCCCCGGCAAAGTACCTGTGCTTCTACAAACAGCCTTTCACCCAATATGTTGCAAGCAATTCTAACGCATCTCATTGAGTCATTAAAAAAAAATGGAAATAGAAGAAGTAGAAGAAAAAGAAAAAGAAGAAGAAAAAGAAGAAAGAATGTAGATGAGCGGTCTAATTGGGAATAGGAAACAATTGGTGAGAGTGCGAGACAAGCAGAAAGAGAAAAGAGATGAAATTGATCAGAATACATCCTATACATGTATTGAAAAGTCATAAACAAACCAATTACACACATCATGGATTATTATATTAAAAAAGACAAGAGAGTATGAACATGCTGAGTTAAATCATAATTTAAGAGATAGCTTCCATTTGCCCTAGAGTTATGTATTATTTCACAGAAGCAAAGACAAATTACATTTCAATAGTGTAATGGGTTTGTAATCTTTACTAGTTTTTCTATGATATTTCAAGTGCATGTTTTAAATTTCACCCAAGATGGTCAAAATAGATATAGTTTAGTATCACCTGATTAGCTTTTTTACCAATCTACCACCAGTATAAATACACAAATACTATAACTATGTGAGTAAGAAAAATAAGAAATAACATTCAAAGGTTTTTAAATATAATGAATACATGACCATGTAGTAAATGAAGAAATGTTTTGGGGTTTTTTGTTTGTTTGTTTTTGGTTTTGAGACAGGGTTTCCCTATGTAGCCCTGGCTGTTCTGGAACTCACTCTGTAGTCCAGGCTGGCCTTAAACTTACAGAACTTCCTGCCTCTGTCGCCTATGTGCTCAGATTAAAGGCATACACCCCACACCTGGCTGTCTACCTTTACAACTTAATACTTTGTTTCTATGATCCCATGTACATTTAGTTGTCTTGTTTCTATGAACAAATGCTGACATAAACTACTTAAAAGTAGGATAAATGTATTTTATCACATGGTTTCAGAGTGCTTCATCCATGGTTACTTGGTTACATTGACTCTGAGCCCATGGCCAGGCAGAAAACTTTCTGTGCAAAGGAAGTCAATTTACTACATGGTACAAGAAAAGCAGAAAGAAGACAGGAAGGGGCTAGGACAAGACATTCCTGTCAGAGACCAGCTGGTCTCCCTCTTACAGTTCTAGGAACCTCACCAAATAATATCCAGAGGGAATTAAGAATTTGGTACATGAGACTTTAAGGAGAAATTTTATATACAAACCATAAGAGTATATATTATAGAAGCTCATGAATCTAAAACAGGAAACCAATAAATAAATACTTAATAAAGTAGTGCACATGTTTTAATTTAAAGATTGCTAAAGAAAAGAACACAGAACTAAACTCACATAGTAGACTTTGGTGATTCAGATCATCCAGGGCATTGTGAGTACTTTTATTTTGGAGATAAAAATCATTAGAACAGGATGCAAAGTATAGGAAATTTAGTGCATATTGCAGAATGTTTAACTATGCAAAGATGTGTTTCATTTGTTTACTATGAAAGATTTGCTGTATTTGTTTAATTATGTAAAGATGTGTTGCTGTTTTACCTTGCACCTAAGGCACCTGATTGGTCAATAAAAAGCTGAATGGCCAATAATGAGGAAGGAGGTATAGATGAGACTTCTATTCAGGGAGGGTAAGTAGAAGGAGGAATTTAGTTCTGAGGAAGAAAGAAAGAAAAAGAGACACCAAGGAGACACAAGGTGCTAGCCAGACAAACATGGAAGAAGCAGGAAAGTAGGACATGCAGAATGAAAGAAATATAAAAAGCCTCAAGGCAAAACTTAGATGCATAAAAACCAGTTAAATTAAGTTAGAAGAGCTAGTGGAACAAGCCTAAGCTAAGGCTGAACATTCATAATTAATAATAAGTCTCTTTGTCTTTATTTGGGAGCTGGTTATTCGGGAGCTGGTTGGTGGCCCAAAGAAAATTCCAACTACAAGTATCTATGTATGTGTAAATGTGTATGTATATAAGCATATCTATGTACATGTAATCTTGTGCATTTAAACAATCACACTGTTTCTTTCACAGTGTATGTGTCTCTTCCCATATTCCCATACATTTTCTTTTATTGTGCTATTTCTATTTAAAATATGATCATCAATTGATTTTATGGCTGCACTCAACATAAGAATATTAAATAAAATGAAAAAGTATGGTGACGGTAGCAACTGCAAATTAATTGTACATTTAATTTTGAATTCTGCTCGGTAAAATATAATTCTTATCTTTTGAAAGAGTTGTGCATAGAACTAGAACACAGGACAAAGATAGAGTGTAAGGAAACCATGGTACCACACAGATCAGAAATTCTCAGTCTCATCACTTTTGGGCAGTGTCTCCAGGGATTTGCAGCGATACCTATGTATGTCCTTGGTGTGACCTACCTTTACGACCACAGTGCCAAGTTCTCAGCTGGCATCTATCTAGGTAAGTTTGTTTGTTCTTTTTTTTTTTTTCTAACATGCATGGCCCACTTCGAATGTTCACTTGGTCTCTGTATGTTTTAACTGACACCAAAGCACTGATGGCCTTGAAATGACACTGTACTAACTACTGATGGCTTGTGGGCTTCACTTCAGAATCACATTGATCTACCTAGTTCTGAAATTTGGTACACTACACAAATCATCTAATATCACTGAGTATATTTAGAGGAATATAAAATAGATGTCTCTGCTTCTCTTTCCCTCTGAGAGAGAGAGAGAGAGAGAGAGAGAGAGAGAGAGAGAGAGAGAGCTGAATGCAGTGTCATCTCCTCCACATAGTCTTCTGTAAACGATGTCCTGCATTAAGTAAACATTGATACATCCTAAAATAATCTATCCTCTTTTACTGTAACAGAGTCTGGACCTGGTAGAGAGAATGAAGATGTACTTTCACAGAGATATCTAAAAATCATTTTCAAAAATATGAAATTATTTTATACTTTCTTTGAAATCGTCTAAAGAGTAAATAGTATGGAGTATGCCTGTCACCTAGCCACAGGAAGACAGAGACGTGATGATTATGAGTTCAAAGCCCATGTAGGCTGCATAGCAAGTCCTAGGTCAGCTAGAGCTATATAATAAGAGTATATCTCAAAACAACAACAACAAACAAGTAACAACTTGCACTGAAAAAGTATAATTTTCCCACCCAAGGCTAAGAAACTATATAGACTATAATATAGAATAGACTATAATAGACTAATAGTAAAGAATATACCTATGTATATATACATTTATAAGAAATGCTTTTGTTTTATTAGCATTCGTCAAAACTGGTAGAAAATACTCATTTTAGTTTTGCTAAACAGAAATTAAGACACGTATCAGTACTATATCTATATCTATCTATCTATCTATCTATCTATCTATATCTGTATCTGTATCTGTATCTATATCTATATCTATATATATAGGCTTACTATATGGTCACCTCCTGCTACTCTGGAAGCTTAGGTGAATAATGCAAAGGTCATTATGAAAATGCATTATCTTACTTTAGTGACATATTAAAGGAAATATAACTTTATTTACATTCATATTGAATATAAATATATACTACCTTAAATATATAGATTAGATAAGATATAATTAAGTTCATAATTAAATTTTCTGGTTAGATAAGATATTTGATTAGATAAGAGGGTGTACCACCCAGTTGTACTGTCAGGTAGTACTCTATATGGCTCATTGACATTGTCCTGGGTACAATTAACATTCACAATCAGACACTGAGTAAAACAGATGACATTTACTGTAAGAACAGGTCTCATTCAAGCAATGTAAAGTCCCATCAGCACAGACTGACTGTTCCCAAAGAAGCAGTGATTGTGGCTCAGGACTAGCATCAACTACAAGACTAGTGTCAACCCTCTTACATGAATTTCCCATCAGCCTCCTGCCTTACTAATGTGGGATTTATTAGAATCAATTGAAGAAATTATTTACAATTTTCTCTCTCCCTCTCTTTCATCTCCCCATCTGTCTCCTCCCTTCTTTTCCTACCCATCTTCCCTCTCTCAATTAGTAGAGAATAGCCTAAAAAACTTTCAGATATCACCCATAATTGTTTTTTATTATGACCAAGTTAGGTTGTGAAGCTATTTGGTGTTGGGTTCATTTTCAAGGTACCAGTGAACTTGTACAAGTACTGGGATACGGTCTGGGTTACATAATTGGATCACCAAATCTTAAGCCTCCAAGCACTAAAGATTTTACAAAACAGTAAGTCATACTATTTACTTTTCTATTTTGTTTACATCATATAGAATACTTGAATAGATACCGTAGCTCATAAATAACATATATTTAGTTAGTAATACTTTTAGAAAAATGTATACAACTGAGTATGATGTGTACATATATCTAAACATAAACACATTTATAGTATGAATTCATACTTTTACTATTTGAAATATAACTCGAATCATTACTTAATGCTCAATAACTTTTTTATGTTTTGTTGATAAAAAGCTTACAATATAAATTCAATACAGTACAGTAGTTATAATTATTTGCATGATATCAAGAAGTTTTCCTATTACTTACTTAGAGTTTTTAACACAATGTTATGATCATATTCTTCCCCCCTACCGTACTTCTCTCAGACCCTCCCTACCTTCCTACCCACCTAGCATTATAATCTGTCTTTCTCATGCAGTCAACAAAACAAAGACAAAAAATGAAAAAGAAACAACCCCCACAAAAAAAATGAAAATCAAAACAAACAATAAATCAATGGGACAAGATATAAATGAAGAAACAAAACAAAATGAAAAAAAGATTTGAAAAAAAAAAAAAAAACCCCACTGAGTTCATTTTGTGTTGGGCAACTGCTCCTGGCCATGCGACCAGCTCTGGAATGTTGCTGTTATGCAATGTAACACACTCTATCGTAGAAAACTTGTTGCCCCTTTGCAAATGGGCATTCATTGAAAACAGTTTCATGGTTAGGACTGGGACCCTATGTGGAAACTACGATTTGGATATGCTGTATGAGAAAAGAATCTATTTTCAAGGAAAGGACAAAAATAAGTTACTACCTTAAATTTAGGCAATACAGAAGTATGTTAAGCATCTCAAAAATTAAAATCCTGCATGACAAGCTCTGGTGATTTGTCATCTTTTATTGAATATAAAAAAATAAGGAGGAAAAATGATATTCTGCGAAGGTGGAGGAAGAGCATCAGGAATCGAGAGAAAAACCACATAGCTAATGTCACAGAAATAATGCCTATGTCTCTGCCCTGGAGTTTCTTCCTTCAGTTTTTCTCTGCTAAATTCAAATTTCCAGGCCTTAGAGAAAGACCTTTGATACATTTTAAACTAATTTTTTAGGGAGAGAAGAAAGAATCTACTTCCATTCTTGTGCACATGGACCACTTTCTCCAGAACCAGGTTTGAAGGAAGTTGTCTTTTCTCCAGCACGTGATCTTCTCTCTTTGTTTTGAGATTAGACATCTGTAGAGGAGGTTTTGTTTGTCATCATCTCTATCCCATTTGTTTAGACATCTATTTCTGTGCCAGTACCTTGTAGTTTTTGGCACTATGAATCTGATGCACAGTTTGAAATCTTGTTCGTTGATTTCTTCAGTACTGCATTTGCTCAGACACTCTTTAGCTCTCAGGGGCTTTGAATTTTAGGATATTTATTCTAATTATGTAAAAAAATGCTGTTAGAATTTGATAAGTATTGCATTGTATCTATAGACCATGTTCAGGAATATGTGTCTTAGTGAGGGTTTCTATTGCTGTGAAGAGACATCATGACCACAACAACACTTATGAAAGAAAAACATTTAATTGGGGTGGCTTACATTTTCAGAAGTTCAGTCCGTTATCATCTTGGCAAGGAGTATTGCCCCACTGTACTGTAGTACACATGTAGCATGTAGTACCACATGTAGCAGACATGGTGCTGGCTACATCTTGATATGCAGGCAGTAGAGCTGAATGGAGTGGAAATCTGAAGAGTGTTTTGACATCAGATATTGAGATGCAGAGTTTGGAGTTTGCCTAGCTGGTTTTTAGTCTTGCTTTGGTCCAATATTTTCTTACTATGCTCCCTTTCCTACATTTTTCGAATGGTAATGTATATTCCGTGCCATTATGTGTTGGAAGCATGTGATCTGCTTTTCGATTTTGATTTGATAGGGGATTACAATTAAGAGATTGCATGAATCCCAGAAGAGATTTTGAACTCTAGACTTTTATGTTAGTTTGATACTGCTATAGACTATGGGGACTTTTGAAGTTGAACTGGATACATTTTTTTTTTTTTGCATTATGATGTGACTTCAAGGCACTGGGGTCCAGGTAGAGGAATGTGGTGATTTGAAAGAAAATGACTCCCAAAAGGAGTGGGACTATTTGGAGGTGTGACCTTGTTGAAGTGGATGTGGCCTTGCTGGAGGAAGTGTGCCACTGTGGGGGTAGGCTTTCATATCTTTTTTGCTCAAGCTTCACTCAGTGTGACACTCAGTCTACTTGCTGTTGCCTGCATAGCAACATGTAGTAGCTCCTTGTCGAGCACCATTTCTGCCTGCATGCCACCATGCTCTTCACCATAATGACAATGGACTAAATCTCTGAAACTGTAAGCTGCCATGTCAATTAAATATTTTTCTTATAAGAGTTTCTGTGGTCATGGTGTCTCTTCACAGCAATAGAAACCATAACTAAGACAGTCCATTCTCACGTTATTCTCCTAAATCATGTATATGGAGGTCAATCCAACTATTACTAGTTCCTTTTATTTTTTTCCCTCCTGTTCTTGATGGTTTTTACCTTCTAGTGTTTTGTATAATTAACCATAGTTTCTTTCACCTTCATTAGTTTTTCCCTGGGTCCTTTATGTTTTGGTGCAACTGCAAATGTGATTATTTTCCTGATTTCTCTCCATATGCTTCTTATTAGTTCTAGGAAAGTCACTAATCTTTATACACAATTTTCTATTCAACTTCTCTGCCAAAAGTGTTTGTCATAATCTCTCAAGAGTGTTAAGACTGACTCTTTAGGGTATTTTAGATGTAGAATCTTTTCTTTAAATAGATTGGTTTGGTTTGCCACTTCCTACGTATGTCTCTTTTTTATTTCTTTTCCTCATCCTGCTGGATGGGTTAAGATTTTAAGTGCTCACTTGAGTAAGAGTGCAGAGAGTAGACACCCATTTTACATTTTCAGATTGTCCTTGTTTAGCAGTGTTTTGCAGTCATGGCTTATGTCCTCTATACTCGGTGTGCATGAATCTTTGAGTATTACTTTCTGGGGTTTTACTATGAAGAGGGGTTGAGATTTTACCATGGAATTTTCTCACAATTGATATGATTATGTGAATTTTTTGGTCTTTTATTCTATTTTATACACCTTATTCACTTTATATACTTTATATTCTATTTTACACACGTATTCTATACATTTTCTAACAATTATTAGTAATAATGAATTTCATAATAAACTAAATATCTTTATAGTTATAGTTTTTCTTCCTTTGTAGTCTGGTCTGCCCCATGACATACTTTTTATTTCTATATTAAATCTCCATTTTTTTATATTCAAAATTTTATTGTACATTTTACTAACTGTCTACAAATACACACACACAGAGAGACACACAGAGAGATTATTAGATTTTATCAATTATCAGGATCTAGTTTCACAAAATTACTCTTTGGGGATAAAGATATGGATCAGCAGTAATGAACACTTGTTCTTTCAGAGGACCTGGGTTGGGTTTCGAGTACCCACATGGTGGTTCACATCTGTCATTCCAGTCCAGGGAGTCCAACAATCCCTTCTGAATTCTGCATAGGGTGTACTACTAACTAACATGCAGGCAAAGCACTCATATACATAAAACAAAATAAGCAAACATGACAAAAAGGTTTTAAACATAAGAATTGTTTAAAATAAACAAAATTCTTCTCGATAAATTTGGCATTCTGTTAATGACCAAAGCACTTAGACTTCAGCTAAATTCATATGTCTAGTTGTAATCATTATTACTTTTCCATTAACGAAAACATCATGCTGTGCTATTTTCTCTAGTCTTTTTCTGTAGTTTGAATAATTTTTATTATAGTCTCTCTTAAAAATGAATCAGAAAACTAGTGCATGGGACTTTTAAACAGTTTGCTGAGGGCTGCATAGTGGAATCATAACAGTTTTTAGTTTTCAAATCACTTATTTCTGGGCATAAGGAAAATCTTTTGATTTAAAAATGTATCTGGTAACTATGATAACCCTGTCAAAGTTTTGCTTGCATTTAACATTTCATTTTAGGTTTTGCATTTAGTTGAGGCCTCGGCTCTTCTAGGTGTGCAATTACACATAATAGAAAACAATTGTATCATATGTGAATGCTATTAACAAAACCATATAAGTGGATTCAAAATACTAAGAAACACAAAAATTCTGGCTATTACAAGCATCAGAAAGCCAGGGGCAGTGATGATCCATGTACTCTCAAGTTTTGGGGGAATTAAGGCCTGGCTTCATAGCTTAGAGTGAACTTGAAATTTTCAAAAAGGCTGGGTGTATTCTGATGATAGAACTCCTGCTTACCATGCAGAAAGCCCTGGGCTCAATCATTAGTACCACAATAAATAAATAGCAGTAAATGGAAAAAGGAAAGGTGTAGTTCCTATGGATGTCACATATTAACATACATGGAAACAGATTGTGGAAATGAAGATTAAAATGCTATGGCATTGTGTGTTGATACTTATATTCCTGAATAATGCCCTCAAAATACAATGAGTTGCCTCCTGTAACTAGAGTTTTCCTGCCTGGCCCACAGTCAGGATAAATCTCTTTCACCTGCCAGTCCCACAGCCACTCAGACCCAACCAAGGAAACACAGAGACTTCTATTGCTTATAAACTGTATGGCTGTGGCAGGCTTCTTGCTAACTGTCCTTATATCTTAAGTTATCCATTTCCATAAATCTATACCTTGCCACATGGCTCGTGGCTTACTGGCATCTTTACATGCTGCTTGTCCTGGCGGTTGCTGGCAGGCAGTCAGTGACTCCTTCTGCCTTCCTGCTCTTTTAATTCTCTCTGTTAGTCCCGCCTACTTCCTGCCTAGCCACTAGCCAATCAGTGTTTTATTAGCAACACATTTGCCATACAGAACATCCCACAGCAGCCTCCTCAGTGAATAACACTGTGAACATTTCCTTTTTTTTAATGGAAGAGAAAGTCTAAGGAACTCATTAAGACTTGCAGGAACACAGGTCCTCCAGTACAAGTTTATGTGGAAGTGAATATTTTAGTACAATAGCTGGCTAGAGAAGATTTTTTTTAAAAAAAATATTTATTTGTATTTTGTAAGTGTGGATGTTTTGACAGGATATATGTCTGCATTATGTGTGTGAAGGGTCCACAAAGCAGAGAGGAAGGTGCTAAATCCTATGAAAATTAACTTAGAGATGATCGTTAGCCACCATGTGGGTCCTGGAAGTCAAACCATGGTCCTTGCAAGGACATCCAGTGCTCACATTTTCTCTCTGTGTCATCTCTGTAGCTCCTGGCTAAGATTTCCCATGGGTGCATAGCTGAAAAGATTAACAGTGTGTTCATTGACTTCAGTAGATCTTATCCCTAAATGATAAAAAAAAAAACCCTTGGTAACTTTGAAAATTATTCTAGGTATCCTCAGCCTTAATTAAAAACTTGAGACACTGATAGCTCATAGTCACTCTGTGAAAGAGAAATTTAGCCAATCCCAGCACAAGGTCTTTCATATCAAAAAAAAAAAAAAAAAGCCTCACCAGCTAAGCTCTGTGAGAAGCAAAGGAAACCTTAAAAAGAATGCAAATGGACCATATACAGAAAATAAAAAGACCATAGAAGTATCAAATGCACTTACACAAGGGACCCAAAGGAAGCAACTTCAGATGATCTGTCACTTTAAGGGTCAGATGCCATATACAGGAGAAGCTGTACAACTTCCAAGTCAAGGCTTCTTGCCCCAGAGGTCCAGGTGCAAGATTCAGAGGAGCAGGACAAAGACTTGGGCCGGGAGGTGGTGGCACACACCTTTAATCCCAGCACTCAGGAGGCAGAGCCCAGGAGGATCTCTGTGAGTTCGAGGCCAGCCTGGGCTACCAAGTGAGTCCCAGGAAAGGCGCAAAGCTACACAGAGAAACCCTGTCTCGAAAAACCAAAAAAAAAAAAAAAAAAAGAAGGAAGACTTGGTGTTCCAGGGGCACAACTGTTAATGGAGATAATTTTGACTAGGAACAAATAGGAGCTTCAGCTACCTGAGTAGTGTCACTGAAAAGGAAAGTGGGAAAGTTAGGCTCTGACAGGAGCAAAGACACACCATGCAACTGAATATTAACAACTGACCCATGTCGGCAAAACCCCAAAATTAATAGTGACAAATTACAAATGAATGAAAATTAACAGAAATTCTCTAATTTAGCCCTAATTATGTTTAAATTTTCTATTTTTCTTTCTTCAAGGGGAGTTCAAAATTTTCTAAAGCAGCAAGTCATTTGGTGGGCTGGTTTTCTTTTTGCCACTTTAATTTCATGGATCGCATTTATTCCATTGTTGTGTTTTCCATCTAACTTACCTGGTGAGTATAAAAACATTATTAATTAGTTAGAGTAATTCATACCCTCACCTACCATTCTCAAAGCACAGATACACTACATTTCTTTATGATATGTTTCTCCTGTAGGTATTGCTCTGGGATACATAGTATCCTAGTGTGGTTGGTTTTTGTTTTTGTTGTTGTTTTGTTTTGTGTTACCAAATCAAGCAGTATCACATCTAAACATTATATTTATGCACCACAAATTCACACACACACACACACACACACACACACACACACACACACACATATATAGTGTCACTCCTTATTTCCTTTTAATAATAGCAATTTTGTTTAAAGTTCCTATACTTGTCTTTTATAAATGAACTGAACCAAATCTATTTATCTAGTGTGTTAGTAACAGAACTTATAGAAGTTATATACATATAGAAAGAGGACTCATTAGAATGACTAAAAGGCTGTGGTCCAGCTAATCCAACATTGGGGCTGCCTATGAACAGAAGGTTCCAAGAGTCCTTTAGTTTTTCAGTCCAAAAGTCTGGATGTCTCAGCATGTCTTCACTATACAATGGAACCCCAAACAAGTAGGTTTGAATGTAGTGAAGGAATGGACTTCCTAGTGAGGGCAAGAGCAAGCAGACAAAGAGCAAAAGTAGCCTAGGTGAAGCCTGAGCATTCAGTTATTAAAGAATTACAAATGGAAATTACAATATACCTAAACATTTGGAATGCAACCGAAACAGTTCCAAAAAAGGAAAGCTCATCAGTATGCTAAAAACTCAGTCACATTTTTTTTTTTGTTGTTGTTTTTTTTCCCCTTGTTCTCCTATACACCTTCCTATTTACTCTGGTGCTTATTGTAAAATGTGACTGTCCATCATCCTCATGTTATATGCAATTGTTAAACTTATTTGTTTGCGGGCACGTGTTTTTAACTTACATGTGTAGTGTTTTACTATAGATCCTATTTGTATTGTCTCTTCCTCTATGAGTATGTGATTTTAAGATTTAACATCTTTATTGTGCAAATCTCTAATTTATTCCCCACAGCAAATGTCTTAATAATGGTGTTTAAGTAATTGTCAATCCTGTTAGACATAAAAATTTTTTATGGGAAGTGTGACTCTCAGTGGCTCTTGTTTTTTGCTACTGCGTAAGTAAGCTAGGAGTATTACTTAGAAAGGTCTTCCCTGCAGTCAAACAGTCACATCTTAAAGAAATACAAATGGACAATAAATATTTGAAAAATGTTCAACATCTTTTCTCGTTAAGGAAATGCAAATTAAACCCACATTGAAATTCCATCCCGGCTTGGTTAGAATAACTGTAATCAAGAGAGTAAAGGTTAATGAGGATTTGGGGTAATAAACCCTTACTCACTGCTGGTGGGAATATAAACTTATACAGGTTCTCTGGTGGTTCCTCAAAAGAAAAAAAAAATAACCTGAAAGATAAAAGGCTGGAGAGATATCTTAGCAATTAGAAATGCATACTACTCTTGCCCAGGACCTGAGCTTGGTCACAACTGGGCTTCAGAAGCAGTTGCTTACATGTGCTCATACACACGCGCATGCGCGCGCGCGCGGCGCGCGCGCGCGCACACACACACACACACACATACACAAATTTACATATAACTAAAAATCTTTTTTAAAAATTTAAACAAATCTACCATATGACCTAGTTAAACCACTCTTCAATATGTATGCCTGAAGGACTCTACCACAGAAATAGCTATGTATCTTTTACTTATTGCCTCACTATTTACAATATCTAGAAAATTGAACAAATCTAGTGTTCATAAATAGTTTAATGGGCTAAATAAAACATAGTACCTATGTGTTGTGAGTACAAAGATTCTTACATCCACAGATCTCCAGGGAAACCAGGAATGTTATGCACACAGGGTTGTCCTCTCAAAATAATGGACATAAAATCTGTTCTTACATCCTGAAAGTTAGAAGTTATTAACATCCTAGTGATCTGTGTTATCTGTTTGGCCAGGTCACTTCACCAGAAGTGGATGTGGCTAGTAATCTAAATGACCCTTACATTATCTATATAGCCAGGGATGCCCATAAGACCCTACATCAGGACCTGAGGTATCCAATATTCCAAATGACCTTTATACTATCTATATAACCAGGGGCTCCTCCAAACTCTCACAACCAGGAGCAGAAGTGGCTAATAGTCCAAATAAACTCGATGCTATCTGTGTGACTGAGACCAAGTCAGATTCTTCCTTAGGACCTTAAGCTGCTAATATAGGTGACCTATCTCCAGAATCCATCTTCTTGGAAGAAATGACATGTACCTTGAGTTGAATTTGGATGTAATTACTACCCCCCTGTGCATCAGGGATTGTGTTACACCAGAAAACTGCTTTTTCCCAAAATATATTGTGTTTAAAAATGCTGACAATAAACCACTTGGCATCAGACTCTCCAAGATCTGATCCAGGTGAATGGAGTCAATCTGAACCAAGTTTTCATTCTGACCTCTTCATGGTACATTTAGTTGCCTGACTCCCACAGTGACACCTGGCTCATGCACAGTGGAATTTTATTTAGCCATAAAGAAAGACCAAGCAATGAAAAATTTTAAGAAAACTGGTAGAACCAGAAAATATTATCTTAAGTCAAACCAGTAAGACTCAGAAAGTCAAAAATAACTTGTCTTCTCTTCCATATGTGAGATGTGAATTTAAAACTATGTGTGTACATATATGTGTGGATGTGTGTGCATGCATGTGTAAGTGTGTATGCATGTGTGTGTTTGTTGTGGGGGGGGGGGGAGGCATGGCTGAACTAGAAAGATGACCATGTGAAGGTCTGAAGAGAGCTTGAGGGAAGTTGGATATACAGTAATGAAATACTGATATTACATAAGCAAGTGTTGAGACTTAACAGGAGCTAAGGATCAATTGAAGGGGAAAGATGACATATGAGAGGGCAAGAGAGAAAGGGGACTAATAAGAACAAAGTATGATAACATGTAAGCCTGAAAATACAGTTATGAAATCAACCATAT
>CABHPP010168670.1:44700-64099 GCA_902168425.1 Peromyscus attwateri | reverse complement strand
TGTGTGTGTGTGTGTGTGTGTGTGTGTGTGTGTGTGTGTGTGTGTGTAGTTATTTGTACATGCAGAGGTCAGAGGACAACTTAGTGGAATTGGTTCTCCCTATCAACTTTTTATGGGTTTGTAGATCAAGTTCATGTCAGCAGTCTTGTGAGGCAAAGTGATGTTATCCAGTAAGACTTCTTACTGACTCTGAAGAATACTTTCCACGTGGAGCGACATGAGTTCTATAGTTTACATGCAGACAAAGGGGGAAAGCTATCTCACAGGTTTCTAATTTACCAGGGTCATACAGCCATCCAAAATTCACACTGTGTGTGTCACAATAGCCTAACTCTCAGCCACACACATGGATATTTGTAACTACAACTGAACTATTCTATGATTAATGATTTACTAAATGTTCTTACCTAGCCCATGAGAACTACTAGTGAATGACTCAGACAGCTTCACTGATGTCCACTAAAATGAGGCATCAAATTAGCCAGAAGTTTTCTTCCAATAATTAAGTGGTATTGATCCTTATAGATGTTTCACTTGTCACAGATAAACCTATAAGATACAAATTAACTGAGTATCTTGGCTGAAAAATAATGGTAAATATAAGGCTGGAAGTCCAAAATCATGATGTGGAAGAAGATTGTCTAACACTACTCTGTTTACTCAGGCTGTTCCTTAAATCATGTTCTCCATCAATGTTCACATACTGTGATCATTGAGGAAGCTTAAAGAATACTGATGCCACAAACCACCCACACTGATTTTATCTAATTGGTCTCAGTCATGACCTATGATAAAAGGACTTTATAAAGCTCTGCCTGTTTGTATCATGCAGCCAGGACTCACAGCCACTGTTCTTATACAAAAACTGTACTTTTCATATGTTTCTGTTTCTTCTTCTTTTTATTTTAATTGCTGTTCTATGAAAGATAAAGTATTGGGTGTCCAAGAATTGCTCTCAAAAGCAGACTTGGGGGTTGTTATGTAGAATATCAATCACTCACCAAAGGCCTATGTGCTAAATTCTTATTCCCAGGTGGAGTTACTGGAAAAATTGTGGAAAATGTAACAGGTAAGGTCCAGCTAGAGGAAGTAGTCCCCAAATGGTGTGTTTGTGGAGATTTTAACTGTTACTTGGTCCTTATTCTCTTTCTATCTTTCTTTTTCTGCATGCAGTGTGCTTTCTAAATGCCATACTGACTTCCACAAACTCTTCAGTAATTCATTAAGTCTTTGTGGGCTTCAAGGTAAATTCCATATTTTGATTCTATTTATAATTCATGTGCTACTAACATCATGGTGTAAATATCTTGGAAAAGTTCAAGGAAATATTTTATTTCCTTGCTGTTGTAAGTTTCATATATATAAAAAACTTAAAATTCAAGTAAATAAAATGTTAATGTATCTAATTATATCTATGTTGCTGGAGAATTTCTCTCCAGCTCCCAAGTCCCACCAGTCCCTGGTTCCCTGACTGAACCCATTCATAAAATAAACACACAGACTCTTACATTATTTAAACTGCTTGGCCATTAGCTCAGGCCTATCATTGTCTAGCTCTTACTCTTATATTTAGCCCATTTCTATTAATCTCTACTTTGCCACGTGGCTCGTGGCTTACCGGTACTTTACATCTTCCTTCTCCTGGCAGCGGCTCCAGGCAGTCTCTCCTATTCTTCCTCCTTCCTCCATTCTCCTCTCTGTTAGTCCCGCCTATACTTCCTGTCTATACTTCCTGTCTGGCTATCAGCCAATCAGTGTTTATTGATACAAAGTGATATCCACAGCATATCTATTCTTACATTTCCTTACGACTCAAGATGTTGAACATTTCTTTATTTCTCAGCTATTTGATTTTCCAGTTTTAAGAGTTCTGTTCAGATCTGCACCCCATTTTCAATTGTTTTTCTTGATATGTAGTTTTTTATTTAAAAAAAATAAATTTATTTATTTATTTTACATCCTGGCTGCAGTTTCCCCTCCCTCCTCTCCTCCTAATCCCTCCCTCCATCCTCCCTCTGTTTGCACTCCCCAACCCACTCCTCCTCCATTTCTGTCTAGGGAAGAGCAGGTCTCCCATGAGTATCAACAAAACATGGCATATCAAGTTGTAATAAGACCAAGCACCTCCCCATGAATTAAGGCTAGGTAAGGTGATCCAGTATAGGAAGTAAGGTCCCAAAGGCCTGTAAATGAGTCAAAGGCATCCTGTTTCCACTGTCAGGAGTACCACAAGAGGATCAAGCTATACAACTGTAACATCTATGCAGAGTGCTTAGGTCAGTCCATACTGTCTGCTTTTTAAAGAACTCTGTTTTATTGATCTTTCCCATTATTGTTTTTGTATCCATTTCATTAATTTCTGCTCTGAACTTTGTTTTCTTTGTTTCTTTCTTGGCTTCCTCTTTTTCCTTCCTTTTGCTTCTCTCTTTCCTTCTTTACTCCCTCCTTCCCCCCCTACTTTCATCTTTTCACTATCTTTCCATGTGGTGTTATTTTATTTTATTATTTTTAGGCAGACTCAGTTCAAGCAGTTTAAGCTGGCATCCAAATCCCTACGTTTCCAAGGCTGACATTGAACTCCTGATCCTCCTGTATTCACCTAGCAAATGCTGGGATTAGAGGCATATACAAACCACTTTTTGAATACTCAGTAAGTATTCTCCAAACTGCACAATATCCCCAGCCTCCATTTCAAATCACCAAGATCTATTTTAAGCTACGGCAATTTCATAGTCTGGTGAATCTTTGGAATGGCCTACCAGATAGGAATTCTTTGTAAATTAGACTAATCCTACTAAAGTCATGTTTGTTTTAAACCCACAGTAATCCCATATTCCCTTTATACCACCTCTAATCAATTATTCCCCAAAATACATGAAGTCAAAAGGAATTCTTGAAAAGGCATATTGAAGGCATATTTGTACTGTAGGGACTGCTCTAACCATACCAGAATAGTTGATAACAAAAATAAAGAGCACAGTACAGGGTAGACTCTCAAAGAGTTTCAATTCCAAAGACTTTTGAAAAAACATCAGCGAGTGCGTATCAAATATGAGAAGTAGCAAGTAACATGGCTGTGAGAATAGGAGATCCCTTGAGGTCCAACCTATTCCTTCTTGTGAAAATTGAACCTTCTAGGACAGCAATGTTTGCCATGTAATTGTTCACATGCCATCTCATTATGTCCCCATAGGACTTTAGATGTAAACTTTATTATTTTCATGTCATAGGGAGATTAAGAAAGATGTCTTGCTCAACTAGAAATAACTAGCAAGTTTTGAGAATGGATTCCATGGATTCAAATTCTTGTGCTTTCATTCCAAGCCCAATTTTCCCTTTGTACATTTTCATGAAACATGGCATTATCTTAGAAGAGACAACCCTCTGTGCACTTCGGTGAGATGTCCAGAGTTCTTTAGTCCAGTTCTGCAACCCATGGGTCAAAGGCATGCTCCTAGAGCATACCCTTGTCAGGTTTATGTAGGAGAAGGAGGATAAAGCCTCCTTCCTAGGGATGAGGCAGAAAGCTTTTATAGTCTCCTCCACAGAGAGCATATTGCTGAGCTCTACAGAATAAGGATGGAAAAAATGAGCTGATTGTTCCCTATGCAGTAATGAGATGGATGGATTCTGAATGTTAAACTGTAAGTGTGATGGAGTCATTGGCATAGCCAGATACATGGGCATGTCTCTCTGAGCCTGCTCCTCAAAACAGACCCTCAGAAGAACAAGAGCTTCAGCATATAAGGCACAGGAACAAGCAGCAGATGCCAGAGGCTTATTAAGGGAATCAGCAGCCTTGGATATCAGTGATCTCTCTATTCATAAGGATAAGTTTGTAAAAATGCTATACCATGTGAATCAGATTATTGATAACTTTTAGTTACCCTTATGTTTAACTATTTAGCCTCATTTTAATTGCTACTATGAGTGTGTGCATGTACGACATGGTATGGATTTGTTTCTCAATAAAATATATAGATTATTAATCATGGGTCTATTTAGTTAATTCTTTTAAATATGCATTCTATATGGTTTTAGTGGATTGTGGGGTTGATGCAGACAAAGAATTGCTAGACTATGGTGTATGCATGTATGTGAGTGCTTCTATGTATGTATATTCTTCATCCACTCAAAGAATTTGAGTTAAAATTTGTTATAAGATTGTGTTAAAAGTACTGAGAATATTTTTAACCTTCTCTTCTTTTCCCCCTAATTAAAGAAAACAGGAATGAGATGCATAAATTGACAAGTACTTGCTGAGAGTCTATTGTGTATTAGCAATTACTTTATATACTGTGAAGTTAACAATGAATAGGAGAGCCATGATTTTTATGGTCATGGAGCTCACTGGAAGGAGATGAAAATGAATACCATACAAATAGTCAATTGAAAAAATAGATAAGAGCTATAATATAAATGAAAGAGAATGCAATACTAAAGGAGCTTCTTGAAAGCAAATTCTAGTTGTGGAGAAAAAAAAGTCAAGCTGGGTTGTAAATTAGAAATAGTTCTGTATGTAAAATAGGTAGGTAAGAGCCCTTGAAGCAAGTGCATCCCAGGAAAACAGCCATCCCTCTTCTCCAGGAAAAGAGAAGATGAGAAAGACAAACCACCGTTTGGATAAAGAGAGCTGTATAGGAGCTTCAGAGAAAACAGATGATATTAGGCTTTGCAGTATGTCTTCCAAAATACTGCATGATTTAGAAAATGATTTCTTATTCAGATGCCTTAGTATGAATGGCTGACTTTTCCATATATAATATGTAGATACTGTTTTCTCTCATACCTATGTCTTCATGAGTTATTAATCTACATTCAGTTTTAAATGTCTCAAATGAGCACATTTTGTACCTTTCCCAGGCCCTTCCCAGGACAATGAGTCCATCCGGAAGACAGTGAGTCTGGTACAGGTGTGTGCATTGCTGATACAAATTAATCACCTTTCACTCTGAGTTGAATGGTTTGTGTTAAGTGCCTCCTTTATTTAGTCAGCACTTAGACATATTTTGCTGTATTTTAATGAAGACCTAGTAGGCTAGTTTATAAGCACAGTGCACAAGAAACTTTGAGTCTTCAGTTTCCAAAAGACTTGTGTAGCTTTGTGAAGATGCTCCACAGTTTGATATGCTAACAATAAAAAGCAAAGATGGCCAAAATCCCAAGTATAATGCCAGCTGTAAGTGACTGTTTATTAAGAATTTGCCTTATTTAGAGAAAGCGTGAATGGGGATCATTGAATACAGCTTTGTTTGTGTACCCATCTGTTTGTGGCTCAGCTTAGAAAAATATTGTTCAATGATTTGAAGACCAGTTCTGGGACCTTCCCACTCTCTTTTATGTACTGCCTAATTTCTATCCACTTAGAACATTTTGAATAAAATTGGGAAGTTCAAGATCCAGATACCAGCAGATTGGAATCACTCATTAAGGCTTGTTTGCTTCTCTTTCTTGCTCTCATAAAGTCACTAACACCACCACAAGGGCCCTGCCTCCTAATGTATCACTTCAGAAGTTAGAGTTTAACAGAAGCTATTTGAGGTTGTGCAATGCAATTGTTTATTTCATAACAAATGGGATTTTCCTTATGAGTGTCAGAGTGCATTACATTATTATTCTTATTTTTGTTGCTCTTTTAAACAAAGTTTCAGTATTTAGCCTAGGTTGACCTCAAACTCACAATCTTCTTGCCTTAGTTTCTGAAGTTACAGGTATGTCATGCAAGAAATCCACAGAAGTCTGGGAAGAAGACTTATTTATTAAGAACAAGTAGACACCTAAACTCTCATGCTAGACACCTGCTGTCATTCTGCCCTAGGGCAATGGGGACCAACCCGAAGCTGCTCTCCACCACCTGATCTGGCTCTAATCACCAAAGAGAGTGTTAGACTCCTCTCCTCCAGCTCTTAAGTGGTCACATCTGTGGACAAGACCACACCCTAGGGCTTGAGAGCTGGAAGCCATTGGCTGAATGGAACATATTCCCACAACACTTCCTCTTTTTTGCCTAAATAAGAAGGTTCTAATCTTAATACAAAACTATATACAATTGGAACAAGTATCAAGTATTATCCAGAAGAAAGAAGAGGTAATAACATAAACAAAAAGGTAATAACATGAACTACAACACATTCTTGATGTTCAGCTCATAGGTAACTGGCAAATTACAGAGATTACTCCAATAGTTGTCCTATCCTGAAGAGTCTAAGTCTTGTACCTGATATGCCCTTAGCTAAGGTACGAGAGGGTTGCAATTGTAACTACCTAGTCTTCAACAACCCCATCAAAGACCTGAGAAGGAAAATAATATTACCTGAGTTAGTAGAAAGAGCAAGCAAGCAACTTCTAAAAAATTGCAAGAAGTGACAGAAACAGTTGGCTGTCTGGACAGTCACCCAGTGTTTCTCTGCAACATTAGGACATCCTACTTTGGCTATGACAGACCATTTTCAGAAGCAGGAAAATTTGAAAGACTGTCCTACCCTTGTTTGGTATGGTTTAGCAGTCACTTTTCTTTATGTCCTGCTTGTCCAGATTGGACAATGCACTTAGTATCAGCAGTCAAGGCAAGATCAATTCTTTGCCCAATAGGCCAGTTTCGCCAAGAAGAAGACAAACTTCATATGGAGTGTCTTTGATTCCCATCATCCCCTCAGGAGTAGATCAGTACAGCCGGGAGCAGTTATGTCTCATGTAAATAAAATTTTAAGTTATTAAAACATTTAAATGCCATATTCTGTAGGTTTTTGAAGTTTTTGAAGATTACCTATCCGACTGAAATATATCTCTGTATATCTAGAAAACCTAACTAACATGATAAGTTTGACAAACATGGGTGACAAATAACCTGTAATTTTAATCAACCTATATAGCTTAAAGACTAAAGCTTCATATTATAAAATAAACAATCTCTAAACAGATGTACAGCTTAAGGACAATGACCTCGAAGTTGTGACTATATACAAATATATCTTAATCAGAGGTAGAAATGTATAGTCCAATATGACAAAAGTACCCTTAATTTTCATCAATATACAAAATATCTTAAACAGAAGTAGAAACATATATATAGTATGATAAATATAATTTTACATTTGTATCAATATACAAAAATATTTTAAACAGAAGTATAAACATATATACAATATGACAAATACAATTTTGATTTTGTATCAATATACAAATTAAATAGGAACATGAAAATAATTTTAAATTTGTATCAATATACAAGAATCCATATCAATGCATCTTATCTAAAACTGATAGTTGCTATTTTATTTTACAAGTAGTTATATTAATCTATCTTATTATCTTATCCTATCTATCCCCTTTTTTCTATTTCAAATGGGATTCCTCAGTCTATTTTTATTGTTCAACCCCCAATCCTATAACAACTTATAACCAACCCCTTACATATGACAATTATCCATATCCCTGAAAAAACAAAAACCTGTTGGGAGAGGGGGCTTTGTTTCCTTAGAATTACTTCCTGCTGTCTAGGCAATGATGGTATCTCTGTGGGATCCTCTAAAAAACTAAAACAATGATTAAGTCTCATGAGGACTAGCTGTAACATTTGTAGCCAGTCTCAGAGTAATGGGTAAGACTTATTTGAACTTCTGGCTAGAGTGATGTAAAAGGTGCCATCTCAGCTAGCCACCTTGGAATTGTTCTGAACATTTTGTAGTTCAAGGCTGATCTTTGAGTGGTGTTGATCAGCTTAATGGCATTATTATGGACCAAGTAGAATAACTGTGGGGCCCCATCATCCTTCTGGAGATTTCAGAGATTGCTGTTAGGAAAATTTATTGTTCACCATGGAAAACTTAAACATTATTAATATCAAAATGGAAAGTGTAAGTTTTAAGATAGTACTATATCTAAATAATGGTTCTAAAGAGTCAAAAATAAGTATGAGGAGAAAGAGAATTATGACTACAACTGTTTTTTTCTGTCTCACACCAGGTGGCTCTTCTGTTATGAGACAGAGACACTGAATTTTTTTTTTTAACAACATGCTTGTATTTAGAGGAGAGAGCCACACTCCAACTCCAAAGCCAGCTATAATTTTTAATTGAGTCTCGACTTCAACTATTTTGAGAAGTAAAGGATATTGATGTTTAGATAATGAGATTTTACACTGTAGAGAATATTGATACCATTAGGTCAGATTTTTCTTTGCTTGCTAATTTTTTCCAGATAGCTTTCCCGTCTTCTTTAGATGTCTAGATGTCCGAGGTCTTTTGAGTTCTTGAAGGTGGGTATTTCTATTTTCTTATAAAGACAAAAACAGTTTTTTCTATTGTCTAATATCTCTCTACACAGCGGCTGTTCCTTTCTCATTTGCATTTAAAAAATTTAAAGTTTATACGGTATTATGCAATCTATCTCTGGGGGTACTTATCACCCCTCTCTGTTTATTAAACATTTCTTTTAAAGTGAAATTAGATCTTTCTACAACTGCTTGTCCTGCAGGATTGTGTGGTATTCCTGGAACATGCTTCATATTATATATAATATGCAAAGAATTTATTATCTGGCATAATTTTTTTTCACCAGAACCATTTCTCTCTCAGCTTCAGCTGATAATTCTCTTGGACTGTTGAACTTTTTATAAACCTATTTTATAATGTAAGTAGTTATTAGAATCTCCTCTTTGTATTTTTTCAGGAGTAATTTGTAAATCCTAGTGAGGCAAAATTTTCTTTACTTCTTTAAACTTTTTTTAGAAGTATCTACATTTGAATCAGGTAATAAGATATCATCCATATAATGGTAATTATAGATTGTGGAACCTGTACACAAATTAGTTCCAATGTTTTTTTAACAAAATATTGGCACAGGGTAGGGCTATTTAACATTCCCTGTGGGAGAGCCTCCCATTGATAGCTCTTAACAGGTTGAGAATTATTATAAGTAGGCACCATGAAGGCAAAATTTTCCTTGTCCTTTTCTTGTAGATGTATAGTGAAAAAACAGTCTTTCAAGTCAATAACTCTAAGAGGCTATCTTTTGAGTAACAGAGAAGGTAAAGGTTTTCCAGGCTGTAGAGAGCCCATAGGCTGAATTACTTTATTTATGACTCTCTGATCTGTCAGCATTCTCCATTTTCCAGATTACTTTTTAATAACAAGCACAGGAGAATTCTAAGGGTGGGTTGATACTTCAATATGTTGAGCATTTAGCTGCTCCTGAACCAGCTGTTCTAAGGCCTGTAGTTTCTCTGATGTCATAGGCCATTGCCCAACCCAGACAGGTTGGTCAGTTAACCATTTTAAGGGTAGGGCCATGGGTAACTCTGTGACATCAACAGCATTGTGCCCTGTTTTTGTACAACCTGAATGGTTGGTGTCTGTCTTTTACAGTGCTCTATAATTTTCTTTCCAGAAACATAAGTTGGTTTATGGCCTGTTTCTGAGATTGGAGGAATATTAATCTGGGTATTCCATTGTTGCAACAGTTCATGACCCCATAGATTCACTGCAACATTAGCGACATATGGTCTCAATTTTTCTCTCTATCCTTCTGGCCCTATACATTCCACCCATCTCATGCTTTGTTTTACCTGAGATAGGGTTCCAGTCTCTAAGTACTGAACATCTACCTCCTGAAGAGGCCAATGATTTTGTTGTAATTATAGTCACATCTGCCCCTGTGTCCAATAGACCTTCAATTACAATGCCATTTATGGGTACCCTAAGCTTTGGTCTTTGATCATTTATAGAAGTCTGCCAAAATATCCATTTTATGGTTTCTCCTGGAAACCAGAGTAGTATGGTTTTTTTACAATAGGTACTGGATCCTCTAATTGTTCTGGGGAGTTTCCTCCACAATGCCTAGGAATGACTGGACCATGTTTGACATGGGGGCTGCAAGAGGCCCCCACCAAGGTGTTTCCCAATGGTAAACCCAAAGGTTGCCTTGTTTGTCTCTTGTTGATCTGGATTCAATGGGCCAGTGCTGGCATTTGCTACATCTTCTGCATTCCTAGAAGAAGCAGTGTTTCTAGGAACACCCTGTCTACAATTTCTTCTTAGATACCCTGGTTTGCTTCCTGAACAATGAGTTCTTCCAAAACCTTTATTGTATCAGTCAGTTTCTTGCTCTCTTCATTTGTATAAAATTCTAAATTTGTATATAATTCTAAAGCTTTTATCTCATCTATGAAGGCTGCATTATTTTCCTTAGTAACTATCTGTATGGCTTGCAAATTGCTTCCAAAAGTTAGTGTTCTTTTGTAAAGTATAAAGTTATCAAGTAATTTGCCTCAGTTAAAATCCTTGGAAGATTATCACAGGTGTAATAATCCTGATTAACTCACAGATAGATCCAATATTTAGATGGTTGTTTCATGCAAAGATTTTAGGATGTAATAATGATGTTTGGTCAGCAGGTGTCACAGGTGTGGTGCCAAAGCAGGTCAGCTCAGGCAGACTCAGGCTCCCGGAGTTAACTCTCCTGTGAATTAAGGTCCTACCCACGCCAGCAACCTGGTAGCAGATTATTTTACATGGAACAAATTTGGTTAGAGAGAGCAGCTGAGAATTCTCAGCCTTTGGTTAGAGAGAACAGCTGAGAATTCTCAGCCTCAGGCTCTGCCCCAGTGCTGCAGTGGAGCAGAACCTGTATGAGAGGGTAGGGAGGACACGCCACACGAAAATGGCTGATGGGGAGCAGACCACTGGACCACTGATGGAGCACTGGCACACTCAAGCACACAGGGCTCAAACGCTGCCGGGAATGGGAAGAAGGACACCTGAGGCTGCTAGGAGCCAGGCATGCTTGCACCATTCCAAGTCAGGAGCGAGGATTTTAAAAACCTGAATTATTTTTTTAACTAGCTCAGTTGGTAGAGCATGAGACTCTTAATCTCAGGGTTGTAGGTTCGTGCCCCGTGTTGGGCAACAGATAATGCAAGAAATCCACAGAAGTCTGGGAAGAAGACTTATTTATTAAGGAATAAAATGGGGATCACACTCACTCATACAGAACAAGTAGACACATCGCTGCTGATCCAGCTGCTGGTCTGCCCAAGGGTGATGGGGACTCCCTCTCTCCACCACAAGCCACTCTCCACCATCAGGCTCCGACCACACAAGAGAGCTTGTGACCCCTCTCCTTCAGCTCTTAAGTGGTCACATCCACAGACAAGACCACGCCCAGGCTTGTTAGCCCAAAGCCATTGTCTGAACAGAGAAGTCCCACAACAAGTGTGTATCAGTATTCCCAGCCTACAGCATATTATTTTGGCAACTGCCAGTAACAATAGTGTGTAAGGCCTTATTACTAAATGCTCATTAGCAAATCTTTAAATCAGTTAAAATTTTTATTATATTTACTTACTGATTTTGTGTTGAGGGAGGGGTAGCATGCCCCACCCATCCTGTGGAGGTCAGAATCACTTCTTTCTCCACACTGGGGTGTGGGGAGAGAAGTGAACTCAGAACCTTAGGCTTGTCAGCAAGCACCTTTACCTGCTGAACCAGCTCTCCAGCCCTAAACAAGTTTACATCTATTTTTCCCCCAGATAATTTGATAGGAAGATTTTGAGTTTCTTTTGTCATTTTAAGAATGATTATCCTAATATGGTTTTTTGTTTAATGGTCATAAATTTATATTATATGTTTGGCTGATAATAACCTGCAAACTCTAGAAAGGAGTGTTTGGTTGAGCTAGTACTATGCATAGTAGGCTTAATCCAGGACAAAGACACCTTCACTGCCTAATATTTTTATTGGGACCAGAAGATAATTATCTTCAGCTTCTTTCTTTCTTTCTTTCCTTTTTTAAAGACAGAGTTTCTCTCTGTAGTCCTGGCTGTCCTGGAACTTGCTCTGTAGATCAGGCTGGCCTTGAAATCAGAGATCCACCTGCCTCTGCCTCCTGAGTGCTGGAACTAAAGACAGAAAGTAGAGTTATGTTCCTGTGCTTTTCTTTTGACAGTTAATTACACCTCTCCTCCTTTTCTCTCTGTTCAGCATATTGTCTTTTTCAGAACCTGGTGCCAGGAGAGTTCAGTGATTCTGACATAATTCAAAAAAAGATGCTACAATTGTAGCATTGTTGTGAGTCCTATGAGACAAAGAGAGGCTGGCATTTTTAAAATTATTTTTAACAATACTATATATAGTCAGGCACAAATCCCAGGAGAATGATGGTCAATGATGTCATCTCAGTAAAGAGCACAGTATAAGGTAGACATCCTGTCACCTCACTCTCCATCATTCTGGTTTATTTCCAATTAGTCTATGTTTAAATATATATACGATGAGGAAAATTCATCTTTATCACATGAGATGCTCAGATCACAGATCAAGTGGCTGAGTACAATAACTTAAGGATTATGTGTGTGCACGTGTGTGTGTGTGTGTGTGTGTGTGTGTGTGTGTGTGCATTCTTGTATCTTTTTGGTTCTACTCCTTAGAAAAATTTGAAAGTAAGTAAGACTGTGAAGGGTAGAATGAATATTCCCCATTACATGAGTGAGCGCTGAGTCATATGTTGTATATTAGGCACCTAATAATCGTTGACTTTCCACCCAGTACCTCAATAGTCCTAGGCTCTTTGGATGAAGCCATGAATGATGGTTTAAGTATTTCTGCTTTGTACATGTCTGGTCCACCTAAGCTTGCACATAGATTAAGCTAAGACAGTGGGTTTTCAATCAGAATTACAGCCTCATGTACTGGTTCAGTGGATGGGGAAAGACAAGATTCTGCTTTTCCCCCCTTATTATACCGTTTGTCAAATAATAATATTTTCTTCCTTTTTAACAAGATGGACTTAAGTTTCTCCAGCTGATTCTGTGAGAGGGAGAATGTTTATAGGAACAAGGAAAAAAGAACAGAGAGCTGCCAGTTCAGAAGTGCCACAGCAGAAAGCATGTTCCTTGTCTCTTCACTCATTGTTTCCTTATAACCAAAGCCATGAAAATATGGAATTGTGTTCTGTCCTCCACAAATAGGGGAGATGTCTGTCTAAGAAGTTTTTAGACACAAAATTGGAATTATCAAAAATATGAGGTTGGAAAAGATGGGTTGTTTTTTGCTTAATGTGATTTTTCTCAGATTTTATTCAGATACATATAGTAAAAATAGAATGATTTTTAATAGTTAACATTAAGAAAGCATCAATTATTTATACCAAATAATATTGTTAACCTTATGCTAGCAAACTCTCAAGAAAGCTGAAGCTGATGATGCACTCCTGAAGTCACAGCAACTTAGGAATATAAAAAAAAAGGCTCTGTTTTGTTTTATTTGTTTTTATTTAAAAATTTTCTTTCATGCAATACATTTTAATTATATTCTCCCATCCCCCAATGCCTCCCAGATCCTCCTCACCTCCTTATCCACCCAACTTCATGTTTCTTTTTTTTCCTCCTTTTTATTTATTTAATTTTTTTTTGTAGCTTTCACATCATGCGTCTCCATCCCATTCATTTCCCTGCCCCTTTATACCCACCTTCTGCCCTTGCAACCTCTCTCTCTAACATAAAATAAAATAAAATGAAATTTAAGAGAAAAAAGAGAGAGAAGGAAAAAAATCAGTCTCATCATGGAAGTGTAGTGTGACACATTGAGTCACACAGTAAATCCTTTTATCCATATATTTTTATTTGCAAGTGCTCATTGCAGAGAGGCATTGGTGTGGTTCAAGGCCTCTGGTTTCTACTGCACTATCTATGCTGGCCCTCATTGGAATTCCTCTTGATTATCCTGCTGTTACCTTGTGTTGTGGAAATTCTGCAGCTTTTTGTCTGTAGGACCCGTCCCTCATGTGTTCCAGCAGATCATTAAACCCTGGTTCTCAGCCTGGGTTGTTGCAAGTTGATCAGCCTGCCGGCTCTCTCTTGTTCTCATCAATAGGGTGAGCTCTCCTGCATTGTCCTGGCGAGATCACCCCTTGAAGCTATGAGCAAGAGGTGGGATCAGTTCTCCTGTTTTAATGTCCTCAGGGTCGGATCACCCACACCTACACCTTCAGGGTCAGTTCTACTGTGGCCCTGGCATGGCTTAGGGGCCACTTTCCTGAGTGCTGCAGCTGAAGAGGAGCAGGACCAGCTCTCCCTCTCTTATAACCTCAAGGCCAGCTCTCCCACCCACCTCAGGCATTGATGGGAAGAGGGGGAGGCCTCCCTCCCGTGATCATGCCGCCACATGACAGATGAGTATGGGAACAGTTCTCCCATGCTCTCAACTATGGGGCTGGCTCATCCATACCTCCACCAACAGGACTGGCTCTATGGTGCTGTATAGGCGAGATACAGGGCCTACTCTCCTGAGTGTTGCATCTGGTGGTGGGTAGGGGCAGCTCTCCTTATGACCTCAAGGCCAGCTCTCTCACTTGCCTCAGGCATTGATGGGTGGGGGGAGGGAGGGCATCTCTCTCTGGTCCATGCTGCCACATGACAGGTGAATAATGGAGACAGCTTTCCCTAGCTCACAACATTCACAACATCTGGGCTGGCTCACCCACATTTCTGCCAGTGAGGCTGGCTCTATTGTGCTGCCCAGGCAAGGTGCATGGCCTGTTCTCCCAAGTGTTTCAGCTGATGGCAGGCAGGGGCAGCTCCAACTTCCTGCTTCTTTCTCAAAAACTAAAGCAAAACAAAAAAACTCAAACAAATAACAAAACAACAACAAGAAAGACAAAAATACCAAAATGAAGCAAAAAGCCCACAAAATGAAAAACTACATAAAGTCCAATTTGTGTTGATCAACTACTCCTGAGCATGGGCCTACCTTGTGGAGTGGTTAATATACCTGGTACTCCCTTGGAGAATACTGATGTTCCTTTCCCCAACAGGTATTAATTGCAAATAACTTCTTAGTTAGAGATGAGATTGTATGTCCACTTTCCCTTTCCTTTGCTGGGATTTTGTCTGGTTCAAACTGTGTAGGTGTTACAGGTGCTGTGATGGTCTCTTCACATATGTATCAGTCCAGGTGTGTCTGGAAGACCCGATTTCTTTGGAGTCATTCACTGCTTTGGGCTCTTACAGTCTTTCTTTCTGTCTCCTCTTCTATATACATCCCTGTACCTTAAGGGGAGGGTTCTGATAAAAAATACCCCATTTTGAATTGAGAGCTCTTATTCTCTGTCCATTGCCCAGGTGTGGGTCTCTGTGTTAGAAGGTTTTCTGATGTGTTCTGAGCAATGCACTGATCTATGGGTATAGCAATACACATGTCCCTTGTATCCGTCTTACCAAAGGACTTTTCTGTATATAAAGATACGATATTGTAGTTTTGCATTTCAACTTGTTCATGTGGTGGATTACAATTTCACATGTTGAACTATCCCTGCTTCTCTCAGGTGAAGTCAATATGATCATGGTGTGAAATATTTTTGATGTGTTCTTGGATTCAGTTAGCCAATATTTTTTTTAAAAAAGTTATCTTATCCATGTTTAATTATTTAATTTTTAGATTATAATTATATTATTTTCCCCTTCCCTTTACTTCTTTAAACATGCACATACTTGCTCTCTTTCAAAATTATGGCCTCTTTTTTGTTAGTTGTTAAATCCACATATGTTTAATCCACACGCATTTCACCTGCTCAGGGCTGAAACTCTCCCTTCCCACCAAGTGTGGTCCACCTACATTAATTATTAAGAAAAGGCTCTACTGACTTGCATCTAGGCAGTATGATGGAGCATTTTCTCAACTGATGTCTCTTTTCCAAGATAACCCATGTTGGTATAGACTAGCCAGGATATGTACAGCTGTATAACTATTACAAACCCACGATAGGATACTTTAGTCTTCCTGCAAAATTTATCTGTGCCATGTTCTGTTCAGTCTCTTCTCCCTAACCCCAGTCAAACTTCTGAAATCTCTGTATATTTTTCAAGCATGTCATGGAAATCTTACAGCATGCTGTCTTGTGTGTCTGATTTCTTTCACTCAGCATTGCATTTTGAAGATTCATCCTGTTTTATGCAATTCCTTTATTCCACTGCTGTTACTGTTCCATGCTGTATGTTTGTCTGCTCTCCAGCTGATGTGCAATTTTTAGTTTGGGTGCATATAAATAACACTGTTTAAAAAGCATGTGCACATTGATCTTTGTGTAGACATATGGTTTCATTTACTTTGGATAAGCACAACAGACTGTAATTTCTGCATGTTATAGTAATATAAAGAACTTGTACATTTGACATTAAGAAACAAATCAGTAAATAATAAGCAAAATATTTGGACAGGTAGTTTGGCAAAGATAATGTAAAGTGAGCTAAGAAGCATATTTGCAACTTGTTTGCCATGATTAGTCATTAAGGAAAGTCACAAACCACAATGATGGTCTAGGGAGACATCCCATTTGGAAAACTGCTTGCTATGCATGCATGAGGACCTGACTTCGCATCCTCAACATCCAAGAAAAAAAGGCAACTATGTTTTGAGTCTATAACACAAGTTAGCACTAAAAATGGTGGAGTGGGGTGGGGTGGCATAGGGTGGGGAGGAGTGAGACAGGAATAGGCATATTCCTAAAATTCATTGGCCGGCCAGCCTAGCAGAATTATGAGCTTTAGGTCTGGTGAGAGTCCTGTCTCAAACAATAGTGAAGAGTGATTCAGGAAAGACATCCTTGACCTTTGACCTCCACATTCATGTGAACATGCACCTGCATGCATGACTTCACTCGCCCATACAAACAGGAACATAGCCCTCAAAACATATACACACACACAATAAATAAAATCTACTATGATGTACAACTGTATAGCTATTAGGAAGAGTAAAATAAATAAGTAGCAAAGCTCCAGCCAGGCAGTGAATGAAGCCTCCTGAATTTTCACATGCTGCTGGTGGAGCTACAAAGTGATATAGCCATTCTAGGAAATAGTTTGCAACCTTCTCAATTTTTCTAAAACCAATTTAAGCAAATGGCTCCATCTAGTGTATAAATAGGGGGAAATGCCCATTTGGATTTAAAAAAAATCAAAATAGAAATTTTATCTTTACAATTATTTAGCCATTTTTACTTTAATTTAAATAGTTGTAAATGGAAGTTTATAATTTCTGTGGCAGAAAAAGACAAAGAAATACTTAAGTGAAATGAAATAAACATCCTTCCGAATACTGTTATTTTGATCAATGACAGAATAGGAAGACAGTACTCTATAATGTGGGGTAAGTCCCAGAGGCCGATCACTGAAAGCACTTGTTTTCTCCAAAGTGGAAAGTTGCAACAGAGTTCCATGAAAGCAGGGACCTCACTGCTTCTGAATTCACAAGGTCTTATTTTTTTTATTTTTCTTTTTTTATGTTATAATAGTAGTATGTTATGGTTTGGATCTTGAATGTGTCCTGTGGGATAGATATCAAAGGCTTGGGTGCTGGTTGATGGCATTAGTAGCAACTGGTAGAAACTCTAGTAGGTGAGGTCTTCTTAGTTGGCATAGGTCAATGGGAATAGCCTACAAGGATATTTCTTGTCCTCTACCCTTCTTCTATCTTCTTTCTTCTTCTCATCATGAATTAAGTCACACTGTGCTGCCACTGCTCTAGCCGAAATGATGTTTTGTCTTCCTCGAACCTAAAGGTAAAGGGGCCAGTCAACCATGGATTGAAGCCTTTGTAACTTGGGGCTGAAATGAGACTTTCCCTCCTTTTGAGTTGCCCCCTCTCTTGGGTATTTTGCCACTGGCATGGAAAGTTGAGTAGAACAATGTAAAAATCAATGTGGAGGAAGATGATTTGTAGCTCTTTGACTCCAGATTCTTTATTTAACTGCTCCTTTATTCCCTGAACATCAGTTTCAGAACTTAGCATGTGCCAGATACAAAGACAAGTCCCCCCCCACACATACAACGCCTTTGGTATAGAAGTTCACCTAAAAGTTGAGTCTGAAGGCAGGCATGTATACAAATAAAAACAACAACTTAGCAGCACAAAAAGTAAAATCTAATACTACAGACCGGTGTAATTATAGGTAAACTAATCCTCAAAGATAATTTATTTTGCATGTGTGTGTGTTCATATTTGTATACATGCTGCAATATATGTGGTCACAGGAACATGTGACTGTGAGTTTGTATGTACATGAAGGTCAGAGACTGAGCCAGTGTCTTCCAACATCATCCTGCATTTTTTTTTTTTTTTTACCATGGCAGGGTCTCCTGGTGTGGAATGCACTTTATCCACTGTACCATCTCCCAAGTCCCTCAAAGTTAATTATTGATACAATCTTATTGATATTACATGATATTCGTGTCTTATCCCAAGTGAGCAAGGACAGGAAGACCTTCACTAATTAAGAAAAGGAAAGAAGTTTTCCTTATACAATTATAAGAAGGCTTCTTAAATTGCCTTAAGAATTCACTATTTTCAGGTACACACTTTCACACCATGTGAAGCACTGGGTACAGGAGTGCTGACTGGAGGAAACAAAGTGGAATTTGATAATCAGTAGTCTGTAATTCAAAAAGAAACTCTAAAATTAGATGGAAGGACTTTAAGGAAAGTCTCTATTTAATGGATAGAGAATATATTCTTAAATGGATGGATACAGTGAACCAAAAACCCAAGAGCCAAAAAGTATCTTAGAATTAGTTCCCCTGAGACCATGGCATCATTTTCTCCTGTACATACTCTGAGAAGTAATTTTTGAAGGGATCTACTTTAGAAAAATAAGCATTTCTATATTTTTGAAGGGATCTACTTTAGAAAAATAAGCATTTCTATAGTCTCTACTACACAGAGTTTTAAAATATGCAGAGTGTTTGTGTTTTGTTAATGAGACTAACTTTCTAAGATGATCAGGACACAATCATCTCCCATGTAAATGCTGGACTTGGGAGGGGAAAGTCCTCACAGTAGGTTTCATAAATCCATTCTTTGTTCTGGATGTGCATTTACCATTGGGCAGCTGTTTTACTGTTTTTTAAGAGACATTGTGACTGGGGAATTGTTTTCATGCTCTGTTTAGTATGGTCATCCCAAATGGTTGGAAAGCCTCATGTTTCTGTTTCTTAGCAGCACCTGTCCCTAAAGACCAGTACTGGCCAAGATCATGATGCTATTCCCACTGAGGCCATGAGTATTCAAGGGCTAAATTGTTTCTCATCTAGTTTAAATACGTAGTGTTTGAAGTATTAAATATAGTGCTTATGTTTAATATTACTGGAATATCTCAAGTATTCATAGCACAATAACAATTTTTTCTTGCTTTTTTAATTTATAGGTTGCTTCTTTTCCATAGTGTGCAATTTGCACAACAAACATGGTTTAATTATAGTATAGTTACAAGTACAGTTTTGGACATGAGCCTCCAGCCCGCCAGCCCCGGCCAGGCCCCCTGCCACCCCTGCCGTCCCTGCCGCCCGCCGTCCCCGCCCCCTCCACTCCCTTTCCCACCCTCTTCATCCCCCTTTCCCAACCCCTTCCCA